>CM056590.1:53918451-54013451 GCA_029721435.1 Gymnothorax reevesii
AAACCCTTTCCCAGAATCTAATTCAAGTACTTTCATGGAGCATTTTCAAGCTTTTCCAGAACCTTACAGGTCAGGTATATTTGGCAAAATATTTATCAAACTACTCAGCCTGATACTGAATTATTATGTAAGTAATGTAATTAACGTTACAATTGCAAGCAGTTTCAAAAGTTTCATTCAAAATCCAAGAACTTTACTAATCTTAAAAACAGCACACAAAAATGCAAGCATTTTCAAGGATTTCCAGCACCCGCATGAATCCGGCGGTGGTTCTTAGAGGGAAATATTTCAAAATCCATTCCAGAGGCTTTTCAGCAAATATGTGGGCAGACATTTCAGCTCTGTACCGGAGAGCAGGGAGGAATAAACAGGTGACCGGAGAGAGGGCGGGCTTGCTGGGAGATGGGTGGCATTTAGGTACAACAGTGCTGCGATTGCGCGGTGATTCAAACAACATCTTCAGCGACCTATACATCGCCTTTGGGATAAATGACAAGACAATGAAAAAAAAAAGTTATTTTAAAAGAACAAGGGGAATACTTTTGCTCCCAGCCACATCATAATTTCTGGGGCATTTTAAGAATTCGGGGGGCATTTTTGATCTTTCCCCTCCTAAATTTCTCCCCCAGGCCATAACATTTATGAAACCTGACAGAAACATTGCGGGAACATTCTGTGCAAGCTGACTGGGCCCACGTTGGTCGGCAGTGAGTCATTCTCTCGGGTTCAGCTGTGACGTGTCCGCAGAAGAATCAGCCCGACGGGAACGCGTGTAATCGGTCTCTCGTGCGCAGAGCAGAAGTACGCACTCGCAGGGTCAGCAAGCAAGAACAGTGCGCTCCTTGTGTCGGGCCTGTTCTTGATTTAACAGCCGTCAGGACCGCCGCCGATTGTTGTGCTGAAGCCACAGATGTCAGTGAGAGGGTATACTCTGCACCGACATCATGAGGGAGCCCTCACAGAGCAGAGCATGCTGGGTAGAGTAACAGGCAGAACCTTGGGTTTTCAATACCAAGCCTGGTAAGGTTGGAGATGGATACCAACTATTTCAGTGAACCACGCAATGGAACAACAAACCAAGCAGTGCATTAACCCTCAGAGTGAGGCAATTATAGTAGCCCAATGATGCAAGATATCAAAATCAGATGCTGAATTATCCAGCCAGAGCAGAAAATCAGACCTGAGCACTTAAGGTGCCGTGTCAACACAGCCCACGTGTCTCTGAAAAAGATCAGGAAGTGAGCTTTACAGGCGACGCCAAGTTTTGGCAACTTGGCATCAACCCCACACAACTGAATCAGCACTCACAGTGAACCACCTCGAAACAGGAATCTTTACAATAAGCTACTGAACTTAGGCATAGTTTTGCAACAGGACATTAATGAGCCATCACCAACCCTCGGGCCAGAACACGGACTGCTCTCACACTCATACACACACACGGAAGCAGGAACGGATACACAAAGCACACTCAGATGGAAGTCAGTGACTGACAGCACTAAAAAGCGTTACAGGTCCATGAAGTGTCTCGTTCCCATGGTTACCACACATTGCTACTGGACAGAGACACAGCAAGTGAGGAGGTCTCCTTACTGCAGTGATTTCAGCAGATAACCGAGAGAGGACAAGTCATCCTGAACACACTGCAGAGAGGAGGGCTGGGAAACATCATTAGATCCACTCTCTGGTGAAAAATAATAATCACGATCAACATTATCATGATCACAAACATAACTGTTATGACCGTTACTGTTAGCCTGTTATTACCACTGCATTACTGCTAGTCAGCTGGTGCTTTTATCCAGAGTGACCAACAGTTGATAATGCCAAGAAGGGGCCACTCCGCATGGAAGCTATTTGGGGTCAAGGGCCTTGCTCAAGGGCCCAACAGCTACTGTAGATACAATAGGTCCTGAACCATCAAACTTCACTCAGCCTTAGTCATATGAGCAGTCCATAGCCTCTCACCCCTAATTATCAAAAAAAGCCTTTATAGAATATGTATTAGTCTTCATTACGAAAACGATCATAGTATCTATTTTAGTCATCATCAATTATTAAAAATGGAGAGGATTCCTTCTGGAAGAACTTGTGGTTTAGCACACTGGCCAAAGGTTTAATGCCAGGGCTGCCCCTCCCTCTGTTTTAAATATTCATCTGTAGAGTGAGCAGGTCCCAGTACTGCACAGGGAGGCTGAGCTCCAGTGAGCACACTGATGATGAGAGGAACAAACTGCCTTAATGGAGCAGCTCAGCTGTCTGCTTGAAAGCATAGCATCGATTCCAGTCAATTTACAGAAGAATGTATGAGCCCTTTGTCATACCACTACTCCCACACACTCACTCTCTCGCTTTCACTCCCTCCCTCCAGAAACACATGCACACATTAGGGAAGGAAATTATAAGAATGAAATAGCAGGCCAAGGCACAAAAAACCTTTTTCTTCCTGTACAATTTTTCAAGCAATTAGTGCAAGGGCTTGAGGTCTGCCACAGGAAATATAGTGCAAAGTCACAGAACACCATGGCAAAGATGCCTCCCTCCTCAGAGCTACAATGCGCGCATTCCAAAGTCCAATCGCGCATTTTTACGCCCTTACTGACTAAAATAAGCAGCACTGTTACTTGGCAATCTACTCGCAAGAACTTCAGAGAGTGGAACGCACAGGTTAGTATCACCCACTTTGAGAAACATGAAAAAATATTAAATTCATACTCTGACAAAAACACGAACACCAAACGTAGATTCAAACGTCATTTCTTGAGACACCGCAACCAAATTTTAGCGAGCAGTGCGACCAGGCAGGTGTACCAGAGGAGTCATCCAGACAGGTGTACCAGAGAGCTGTACCAGACAGGTGTACCAGACAGCTGTACCAGAGAGCTGTACCAGAGAGGTGTACCAGAGAGGTGTACCAGACAGGTGTACCAGACAGCTGTACCAGAGAGGTGTACCAGAGAGGTGTACCAGACAGGTGTACCAGAGAGCTGTACCAGACGGGTGTACCGGGGAGCTGTACCAGACGGGTGTACCGGAGAGCTGTACCAGACGGGTGTACCGGAGAGCTGTACCAGACAGGTGTACCGGAGAGCTGTACCAGACAGGTGTACTTGAGAGCTGTACCAGAAAGGTGTACCGGAGAGCTGTACCAGACAGGTGTACCGGAGAGCTGTACCAGACAGGTGTACCGGAGAGCTGTACCAGACAGGTGTACCGGAGAGCTGTACCAGACGGGTGTACCGGAGAGCTGTACCAGACGGGTGTACCGGAGAGCTGTACCAGACGGGTGTACCGGAGAGCTGTACCAGACAGGTGTACCAGAGAGCTGTACCAGACAGGTGTACCAGAGAGCTGTACCAGACAGGTGTACCAGAGAGCTGTACCAGACAGGTGTACCAGAGAGCTGTACCAAACAGGTGTACCAGAGAGCTGTACCAGACGGGTGAACCAGAGAGCTGCACTAGATGGGTGAACCAGAGAGGTGGTCCAGATGGGTGAACCAGAGAGGTGGTCCAGATGGGTGAACCAGAGAGGTGTATTATGAAGTGAGTGGGCGGGTGAGTTACGTTGATCTTGAAGACAGGAGTTTTCAAATTCACAAAGGTGGTTCTCCTTAAACCCGCCTTGAAAACTTAAAGCATCTCTAATTGCGAGTTTAGGTTTGACCTACAAGCCTGGCTATGATGCCTTTTCCCAATTTTAAATCCAAGGAGCAATGGCCACATGACCAGAAACCTTAATCCCACCATCCATCTGTAACTCAGTTCAAGTAACGTGGGGCACATCAGCCCAGCCTGGGCAGAATTTAACACCGCGAACCCGCTGGCTGAATCACTCAGTTCTGTAAGGTAACGTTACCCACTGCAAGCGAACTACTTCAAATGTGATCATGACCTGACGAGCAGGCAGATTTGCTGGGCTGACCTCCAATGAGGCGCATCCCTGATGATACGAGGCTGCATAAAATATCACAGTAAAACGTTTTCCTTTCAGTACAATTGGCGAGACAGCTGCCGCGAAATCACAAGTAACTGATTAACGACATATAAAATAAAACAATAGATGCCATAATTGGTTATACTGCACGGTAGCTCAGCCAACGCACGGATTCAGACACTCAGACGTGGGCAGGTGTTCCCTCCAGACCTCCAGTCTTCAGCCGTTAGCAGACCGCGTTAGCTCGCCAGTTAGCCGGACGAAGTCGCGTTTCCATCGTGTAAAGCCAACATTAGCACGCTACCCGGCTAGCTATGTAGCCACAATAAACCAATCAGCGCATTCAAATACAGTGTTTTTACATCAGCGTTGCTAATGTTAGCCAGACGTGTTCAGACATGTCGGCTGTCCAGAGCTCGTCGGACACTCAGCCACATCCTCACTGTTTATGTAACGTTAACCGTAACGTTAGTGGGTAAAACACTCAGCTGGTTCTCGCTTAGCCGGCCAGCGAACGAACATTAATGACCCCGGATAACGGTACAGCCCAATATGCACTGCAAACAGATAACTAACGTCACAGCCCGCTGAGAGAGAGAGAGCAAAATACATTAAGTTGCTTTCAGACTGGACGCGAAACTGATTTGTTTTTTCGCACGACAGATCACATTCAAAGTCAACGCAAAGACGTGGCGCTTTGCATTGACTTTGAATGTAACGTTAATCCGTCGCGCGAAAAAAAATATTCGTTTCGCGTCCGGTGTGAAAGCAAACATTAACTCACCTGGCAGATTGGCAGCAGTGCTAGTGGGCGCTAATGCAAACTTAACGGGACGGCGAGCGGGCGAATAACGCGATTTTTTCCCCTTCTTATTCCAGTTGGCGGAGGAGATGACACTGATATTCGTAAACAACCATCGGCACAATCCCGGATCTGCTTTCCGGCGAACCTAATATATCTAGACACACAAAATAAACCGACTTTCGACTCCTCTCTGCCCTCCTTCTCCAATAACAATCCAAAACCGGGAAAACCGTTTTTTTTTATTCAATCACTCTTTCTTTTCGAAGCCATCTTAACCGAATTCCTCAAACGCACCCTCCCTCACGCAAGACACGCTGTGACGTCTCCCGGCAGCCGCACCGCAGCGCTACGCAGCCCGCTTTCCCCCCGGCGTAGGACTCTGCCCTACATGCGAACAGCGAATCTGTGCTGCCAACCTTGGTGGATGACCCCACTCCTCATCACTGAATGATTTATTGTAAAAAAAATCGCTGACTTTCCTTTTTCAGATGAGGACTTCAGTAAAAGACGCGGAACTCTGACTCAGAAGTCCTTTGCATTTAGTTTGTTTCAATTATCCAATCTAAATTTGGGAGAGAGGCTATGAGAGCATCTCAGAGCACAGGCTGCATCCTTCGAAGGCTGCATTTTTAGGGTTCGTCACTTAATCCATCTGCCGAACTGACGTAACATAATTTAATCTCCGTTAAACAGCTTTGGTTTAAGTGAATTTTGCACTGGATTCCCTAATCTTAAACTTAACTCTAACCCTTAACCCAAAACTTAGCTTAAACTTAACCCAAAAAAATATATGTATAAATATATAAAAAATAACTGGCTATCTGACTCATTTTATTCTTAATTTTCATTATACTGTATTTGGTGTTGTTATGTCAAGGCTAATGAGGCATGGCGAACCCACAGGAAGCAAAAGAGAGGTGTTTCTGAAATCCAAGGGGGAGGTGAATGGCTTAAATCCCTGGAGGTACCCCCCCATTACCTAAATGGTGCTGCCATGGAGACAGGCAACATCAGGTGCTCAGGTGTGTTTCCATGCTGACAGCGTCATATAACCAATAATCCAGGGCTGCGTTCCCTCACGCCCTGAGACACTGAGTAAGGGTCTTTGCTCAGTGGGTCAGGAGCACAGTTTGATTTGTAGAAGAGACAGGAATTGCCGGCTCCTGCCACCAATGCAAACTGTAATGACATCTGATCAAAAGCCACAGGATTGTTCAGGATGAACCGCTGGGCCGGGCTTCTCCGCTGGCATTGCATGCAGAAGGAGAGGGAGGAAACGAGTGAGAGTGAGATTGAAAAGAAAGACGGGGAAGATGACCAAAAGAAGCCATCGGTGGCCAAACTGCAAATAAAGTGAGTGGCTGTACAAACAGGATGGCTAGTCTCTCTCACCGTTAGCATAACTGTGTCCACAGTGGCTTGTAACAGGGTTCATATCTGTCAAAATCTCAACCGAAGTTAATAATAAATCCTCTGTGGGTTGGTTTTTGTAGATTTTGCACACTTTGTTCTCTGGTTTGAATGGTTGGTTGTATTGGGAGATATTTTTCCTTCCTGTCTCACGTCTATCTTTCGTAAAGATTCTTCAAAGAATCTCTCTCTTTTACTCACTCTGTCTCTCTATCTCTCTCGCCATTTCTGTCCTGTCTTCCCTAGCTGGAAGGATTGGGTCATCGACCCCTCCAGTGAAGTTTATTTTGTATGGCTCCAGATCATGATATTTCCAATCCTGTACAACTGGGTCATCATCATATGCAGGTGAGAGGATTTTTCAGTTGGCTGTACAAGGTCATGTAGCATTTGGGCACCATCAGCAGAAATGCTCTGACGCACTGACAGCAAAATGGTGGAAATATTGGTCATGACCTTCTCCGGAGCAGGACTAATTGTCTGCTTGTTGAACAAGGTTCTGAGCCGAACATGCTGTCAGTGTTCTGTCATGGTTTGAAATCGCTTGCCACGGTTATGAATATGCTGAAGTGGCAGGTAATCGTCTAATTGTTTTCCTTGACCTTGTCGCTCAGGACTTGCTTCGACGCAATCGAGAGGAATTACCTGGCTATGTGGCTCACCATTGATTATGTATCAGACCTGTTCTATGTGGCAGATTCCGTGGTCAGGTTTCGAACAGGTAAGAACAATTATGCTGTGTGCAGTTTTCTTTTGCTGCTTAACAATAATAATAATAATCATCATCATCATCATAACTAGAGTGGCCCTTGGATATTGCAGCTACCCGCCAAGACTATTCCTCCGTGATAAACAAATATGCAAGTGCGAATATCCTATCTCTACAATTGCTTATGTTTTTTTCACTATTGAATTTACTGCCATCTACTGGATTTTAAGATGTATGGCATTTTTTATGCCGAGGCCAAATGCCAGAGTTGTGATCAAGTCGCCATGTCCAAGTCAAATCAAGGCACTGGTCATTAGCTCAAACTCAAAGCAGACGAGGGAGAGCAATGAGGAGTGAAAGGGGGCGGGGAACAAATTAGACAATGAGCTAACGAATTAACTAGCAGAGTGGGGAAAGCTGAGAGCCACGAGCTGCATTTCATGTTGTCATTGACCCCTTTCTGATCCGGAATGTATCTGAGCTTTTAACTCTCTCAGCTTCCCCCACTCTGCTTATTAATTCGATTGCTCATTGTCTAATTTGTTCCCCTACCCCCTTTCACTCCTCACTGCTCTCCCTCGTCTGCTTTGAGTTTGAGCTCATGACCAGTGACTTGATTTGACTTGGACATGATGACTTCTTGGTCACAGCTCTGCCAAATGCCCGATCCTGCAATGTTAACGAGAGTGAAGAATAATTTGTGTATCCATCTTGTGATTCAGATACATTCAAAATTTTATGGCTCCTTTCTTAGGCCTTGTTACACCCTCTCACAAAGTTTCATGAAAATCAATTTGGCAGTTTTCCCTTAATCCTCCTGAAAAATAGGCAAGCAAATTAAATTGCTCATAAAACAACACTTGCGAAAATTCAAAAATATGAGAAAAGACTGCGTTTTTTTTTTTTTTTTGATATAAGATATTGGCCATAATGGGTTCTTGACCTTTTTGACGACCAAGACCATCCAAAATTCAACCTCTTCTTCAAGAATATATGGCTTATGCAGAATAAATTTCAAATTAATACTTATATACAAAAATTATAGGTGTGACAGTTAAAAAAAACGAACAGACAGTTATGACAGTCAACACACAGACCTGACAAAAGACAACCTCCTTGGCGAAGGTCATAATGATTGTTCATCCATCCATTATCTGTAATTGCCTCTTCCTCACAAGGGTCACAGGGGAGCGACAGCCTATCCCAGCTGACTCTGGGTGAAAGGCAGGGACAATCCCTGGACAGCTCACCAATCTAACGCATGTCCCACCCACCACTCACATCATTAACTCACACAGTCATACCTTTTGGGAATATGGGCCTCCATTTAGCCTGACATGAGTGTTTTTGACTGTGGGAGGAAACCCACACAAACAGGGGGAGAAAATGCAAACTCTAGAGAAGCCCCAGGCCAGATTCTAATAATAATAATTATTATTTATTATATATATATATATATATATATATATATATATATATATATATATATATATTAATAATAATATTAATAATATTTATTACAACCCCAATTCTGAAATGGTTGGGACGAAGTGTAAATTGTGAATAAAATCAAACTGCAATGACTTTCAGATCACATGAGCCAATGTTATTTACAATAGAACATAGATAACATTTCAAATGTTGAAACTGAGACATTTTACATTTCTTTCCAAAAATGCGCTTATTTAAAATTTTCTGGCTGCAACAGGATTCAAAAAAGTTGGGACACAGGCAAATAAGGGCTGAAAAAGCCAGTAATATATGAGAGAATCAGCTGAAAGAACATTTAGCAAGTAATTAAGTTAACTGGCATCAGGTGTGTAACATGATTTGCTATTAAAGGGATGTCTTAGAGAGGCTGAGTCTCTCTGAACTAAAGATGGCCAGAGGCTCTCCCACCTGTGAAGGCTTGCATAAAGAAATTTTGGAATATTTTAATAACAATGTTCCTCAACGTCAAATTGCAAAGGCTTCGAAGGTCTCATCATCGACAGAGCAGAACATCATCAAAAGATTCAGAGAAACTTGAAAAATCTGTGCATAAGGGACAAGGCCAAAGACCTTTACTGAATATCCCGTGATCTTCGGGCCCTCAGACCCCACTGCATCACTCACCAGCATGATTCTGTCACTGACATTACTAAATGGGCCCAGGAATACTTCAAGAAACCACTGTCTGTAAACACAGTCCACCGTGCCATCCACAGATGCCACCTAAAACTCTATCATGCAAAAAGGAAGCCATTTTTGAGCATGATCCAGAAGCGCCGCCATGTTCTGTGGGCCAAGGCTCATTTAAAATGGACTGTAGCAAAGTGGCAAAGTGTCCTGTGGTTGGACGAGTCCAAATTTGACATTCTAGTTGGAGATCATGGGTGTCGTGTCCTCTGGGCTGAAGAGGAGAAAGACCACTCCAGACCTTCAATGATGCTCTGGGTATAGGGGAGGGATAGGACGTGGGTAGGATGGGGCTCTGTTCATGTTCTGAGCTGAGCATATAAAATTGTAAAATTTATTGATAAAAAAAAAAAAACCGCAGGACAGTGCTCCGAATTTTTAGGCAAAGGGTCGTGACACCAAATATTGGTTTCAGTTTTTGACACCTCACAGATTATTATAGTACATTTCTCAAAATTCAGAAAAATTTTTTATTATTTTTGTCCGCATCCTAACGTCATAGAGTGATTTTTGACCTGCATAAAGCTTTTGCATAATACAGTACAAGCCGCACTGCAGACCTGCGCGTGACTAGTGTGTGTCTGACTGTCTGCAGGGTATCTGGAGCAGGGCATCCTGGTGAAGGATCTGGGGCTCTTGAGGAAACATTACCTGCGCTCTTCGCGGTTCCGCTGGGACCTGGCCTCACTGCTGCCCACGGACCTGCTGTACCTGCATCTGGGCGTCCAAATGCCGCTGGTGCGTGTCAACCGCTTCCTGCGCACGCCGCGGCTCTCCGAGGCCTTCGACCGCATGGAGACGCGCACGTCCTACCCCAACACCTTCCGCATCTCCAAACTCATGCTCTACATCTTCGTGCTGATACACTGGAACGCCTGCCTGTACTTCGCCCTCTCCAAGTACATCGGCTTCGGCACCGACCGCTGGGTCTACCCCAACATCTCGCTACCAGTCTTTGCCTCGGAGCGGCGGCAGTACCTCTACTGCTTCTGGTTCTCGGCGCAGATATTCACCACGGTGGGCGACATGCCGCTGCCCTACCGAGAGGAGGAGTACCTCTTCATGATCATGGACCTGCTCATCGCCGTGCTGGCTTTCGCCTCCATCGTGGGCAACGTGGGCAACGTCATCACCAACCTCAGCGACCGCGACAAATTCTTCTTCCCTAACCACGAGCTGGTGAAGGCCTACCTGCGCACGCATCGCATCAGCCCAGAGCTGCGCGGCCGCGTCAGTAGCTGGTACCAGCACCTGCACATCAACAAGAAGATCACGCGCGAGAACGAGATCCTTCTGCAGCTGCCCGACACGCTGCGCACCGAGATCGCTGTCAGCGTGCACCTGCCCATCCTCTCCAAGGTCACCATCTTCCAGAACTGCGAGACCAGCCTGCTGGAGGAGCTTGTGCTCAAGCTTACGCCACAGGTGAGGGGTGGGGCTACGGACAGGACCAATGTAGATTGGGCCAATGGATTGGATAATTCAGGCTGTGCCATTGACCATTGGAAATAGGGCCAGTGGGCTGAATAATAGGGGCTGTGCCAATGGGTTTGACTAATGTGCATGATCAGTAAAGTGGGCGAGACCAGTGGAGATTGGGCCAGTGGATGGGATAATTTGTGCCGCTGAGCATGACCAATGATGTTAGAGCGGGTACACGGGGCTCATGGAGATACAGACAGTGGTTGGGATAATATGGATGCTGAGTCAGTAGACAGGACCAAAGGTGATACGGCTTCTGGACAGGAAAATGACGGCTGCGATGATGAGCTTCACTGATGGAGGTTGGGCTAGTGGGCAGTAGGGGTGTAACGATTCTGACTCGTTTTTTTAAGCGTAGTAACACCACCTGCTACCATGGGGCGAACATTCGAGCTTTCCCTTTTCCTTTATTAACCCCTGTGATGTCCTGAACGAAAGTGCTTAGCATCAAAGCCAAGCAAATGAAAACAAAATCGTCATCCTATTAACTAATTGGGTAACTTTAAGAAACGTAACGTAACGTTTACTTTGCCTGATTAGCAATCAAAAGGTGGATTTGTTTACTCTTTAAGTTGAATGAGTAGAGCTAATTATTAAGACAGCATGTCTGATTGCTGCATTTTGAAAATTAAATGGGCATAGGACAGCACTGCTTGAACACGATTGTCAGGAGGTAATCGGTAGGTAACTCACTGGGTGCTCAACGTCACTAGGGCCTCCATGAAGAAGAACTCACAACAACTGCTAGTGAAAATGGTTTTACACCAATTACCTTCTGACAATCTCCCCCCTCATGAAGGATGACCTCAGCCCTCTTAATGCCGCACCACGTCAGCACAGGT
This sequence comes from Gymnothorax reevesii, assembly GCA_029721435.1. Lineage (NCBI taxonomy): Eukaryota > Metazoa > Chordata > Actinopteri > Anguilliformes > Muraenidae > Gymnothorax > Gymnothorax reevesii. The sequence continues at coordinate 53,929,814 of CM056590.1, forward strand.
ATACTTCACCACATCTAGAAAGACAGACAAGCAAAAGTAAAGGTAATGGGTCCTCTACTGGTGTGTAGTTGTGTAACAGCTAATGCAGAATGTAACAGTGCTACATGTTCGTAATGTGCTAACTATCACCACATTAGCTATCAGACTGCCTTCTTCAGGCGGAAAGCCTGTGCTAGCCTTTTGAGGCTGAGCTGTGAGAGTACTGGCAGATGTGACTTCCTGTCTGCTACTTCCTGCTCATCACCTGCAGTTTCATAAGAACTGGGTGGCCTAAATGGTGTGGGGTGGTTCAAGCCACCTGTATAGCCACAGTGGGATGGTAGCGCAGACAGTGCAGCCATGCGGCTTTTCTCGACCTGCTGTCCTGATACGCAGGTGAAGCACAGGAAGTTACAGACCTCAGCAGGAAGTGACACAGTTTCTTGTACTCAGGTGTACAGCCCAGGGGAGTATGTGTGCAAGAAGGGAGACGTGGGCCATGAGATGTACATCATTAGAGAAGGGAAGCTGGCCGTGGTGGCGGACGACGGGGTCACTCAGTTCGCCGTTCTCGGAGAGGGAACCTTCTTCGGCGAGATCAGCATCCTCAACATCAAAGGTAAAATGAAAATCCCAGTTATTTTATTTAGTTTCATTTTCACTCTGGATTTTGTCTTGTTTTTCAGGAAAGAAGAATGCTTGGTTTTATTAGGTGGGAAGACTTTAACTATCAGTTCTGCGCAGTACACGATTGTGTAATCAACATAATTAGCGGTTTGTACACTCACATTAGAGCAGCGATGATTTGTGCGCTTGGCCATTTTCTTATATTCAATTAGTCGCAGTGATGAAGTTGCTACTTTGGCTTAGGCTCAACTGATGCGCTGCTTTGCACCACCACGCCTTAAAAATAAATGTATAAAATAAGTAAAAATGTATATTTCAGTGGTTTTGATATGTTGAAAATTCCCCAGAACTGAGTTCTGTGGCCTGTGTGCACAGAAAAAGCCAACTCTTTAACTCTTTCTTTTCATAGCCAGTCAAAGGTAAACCAGATAGAGACAGAATTATAACCATCGGGATGAAAATGCAGGATTTATTCCTGATGTTTTACTCTTGTTTACCGCTGCGGTAGCGGGATTAGTCAGTTAATTAATTTTGTCTCTAATCGAACCAAATGCAGGAAACAAATCAGGAAACCGCCGCACGGCCAACATCCGCAGCATCGGGCACTCAGACCTCTTCAGCCTGTCGAAGGAGGACCTGACGGACGTGCTGTCGGAGTTCCCTGCCGCCAAGAGGCTCCTGGAGGAGAAGGGCCGACAGATCCTGACCAAGATGGGCATGCTGGAGGAGACGGCCGTGGTGGACAGGGCGGAAGAGGAGGAGAAGATGAGGAGGAAGGTGGAGCGGCTGGAGGACAGCCTGACCGGCCTGCACACCAAGCTGGCCCGTCTGATGGCCGAGCTGGAGTCCAGCGCCTGGAGGATGCAGAGGCGGGTGCAGCGGCTGGAGACCGAGGCGGAGGCCCTGGGGCCCTGTCCTCCAGACGGAGTGGGGGGAGGCGGAGGGCAGAACGAGAGGATCGGGGTGGAGGACGGACGGGGAGAGGACAGGGGAGAGGGAACGGGGGAGCCCAAGGAGACAGGAGGGGAGCAGAAGAGGAGTGAGGGAGAGGATGGAGTGAGGGAGGGAGGGAGCAGGAGGTGACGGGGAGGAGCAAGGGGGAGGAGAGACGGACAGAGGAGGGCAGGCATCAGAGGGAGCCGTGGGTCAGCAGGGAGGGGCATCTGAGAAGGGGGTGAGTGTAGGAAAGGAGGAGAAGAGACGAGAAGCCAGGGAGCAAGGAAAGGAAGAGAGAGGAGGAGAAGAGAGATGAGGAAAACATCCTCACTCAGGAGAAAGGAAAAGAATAATGAGAGAGAGAGAGAGAGAGAGAGAAGAGAAATGCACAGGAATGCTCAGATGTGAGGAAAGGGCTCAGGAAGAAGCTCCTGCGTCAGGCTCACCTGCCTCATTAACCCTTTGATCTCCGCATGGTGACGCCCAGAGCGAGGAAGAAAGACTGGAGGTGCATCTAATAGTTTTGTGTCCTATAGATACTTCAGGTCTCTTCACACCCGGAACATGTGATTAAAGCCCAAACATGAAAACTCTTCTCCAGTTCACCACCAACAAGGTAGAGCTCGTGAGTGTTATGGAAAAACCTAGCAAGTCTCAAAACCAGATTCTGAGAGAAAAGGACAGAAAACTGTATCCCTCTGGGGTTAAGCTCTTGTCCGACAATAAAACCGACTTGTCAGTTATTTGTTCATTACTAAATAAGTGATATTTATGGAGGATTTTTTTTCTTTTTTTATCAGTATCCATGGCAATATGGCTTACAAAAATTTTCTATCTGAAAATGTAAAATGTTATTTCTCAAAATGATGGACGAAAACCCTACGATTATGCAGTTGCAGTGGTCTTTGACAGTTCAGCGTTAACTGCACCATCTGCTTCCCTCTTGAAGCCATTTTTCAGTGGTTATGACAGTGTGAATTGTATGAATTATGAAATCGAACCATTAATCTCCTGTGCATCCAATGCTCTGCATGGGGACTAACCTGACAGATCATGGAATAGACATGCTGCTTCATAACTGGCTAATTCAACTTGCCAGGTTTTATCATAACAAAAATAGAAAATTTTATGTGGAAGAACCAAGGGAGCCCAACTTGCTTGGTTTTTACTTCATTACTGATTAAACACCGGTGAGTTGCCAGGTTTTGCCATCGCAAAACATGGAATATAAATGATTATTTTTCATGTATCTTACCGTGTATTGTCGGCCTGCTGATAAATCTCCAATTTTATAAGAAACAAAATTTGTATGGCCACTATTCTCACATGCAAACTTAAACATTTTTTATTTTATTCATATATTTAATTATATTTATTTTTTGTTTTCCTGTAAAGTTTATCACTTTGAAGATACGAGGTTTTATCAGCAGGCCGACGATAAGATGAGGCTAAGCCTAGTAAGCACAAAAATCGTCCTTACTCAGTTTCAACCAAAATTAGATTTACTAGGTTTTTCCTTAACACTCTAGTGCTGATTATGTAAAGATCACATTTTAAAAAGCAATAAATCTCGACCAAGACTGAGCGTCGATGTCAACACTGAGTCCCATCGCGCACCACTAGGTGGGAGCAGATACTCGGCGAAGAGGTGAAAAAAGTTGACAGATTAAAACATGTTTCACTTGTCAGATATTTGTGATGCGTCCATCAGTGATGATGTCATTTATATGAAATACACAGGATGGAAATAATCAAGTCTGGTGAGGGCCACGGCAGATGTCTATTTCTGGGCACTTGGCAATGTTTTAATGGTCTTGACACTTAAGGGAAGTAAATACATTTTGTAAAAAAAAACTAAAGGTGCTCCAGGTGAACTTTCTGATGCGCAGCGATTTAATGACGGTTCTGGTCGGGCCGGTTGATTGCTTCAGAGATTGCGATGTCCACATTTCCACCTCCCCCCTGTGGTACTCCGCCTGGCAATTACATTAGCGGTATAACACAGGGGCTAATTTCCACCCAGACAGAAATATTCACAGCATATCCAATATTTAGGCATAAATAATATTTGTGTGAGCGGAGGTAAACCGCAATCGCAGTTTACATACGTGTGGCTCTTGAAGTAGAACGTTTGGTGATAAGCAATCCATGGGACGGGTGGGGAGGAGAAGGTTGTAGCCTACGACATCATTCCTTGGTTCGCGCCTTGTGAGCTGTGTTTCACTGGTAAATTATTTTCCCTAACACTTCGGATTAAATCACAACGTTAATAGTATCGTGGTTGTCAACGAACTGCGTGCTCGATTAGATAATTTCAGTTCTGGTTCAGATTAAGTTTCAGTTGCAAGGGCGTAGGTTTAATGTGAGAATTGGCAGGGACAGGTATGTGATGCGAGCGCGCGTGGAAAATTTTTGTAAATCTGTGTGCAGATACTGCCTTTACTGTATACAGAGATTACCCGAATGAGAGTTTACCTGTTTTTTTTTTTTTTTAATTAAGCTACGCATGGTGCCTCAGAAATTTTCACACAAAGATGTCACATACATAAACTTGCCACAACTTTAATAGGCCGTGGGCCGAGTTGCTGAAAAAGGCTTCGAAGTGCGAGAGTCCTCCGACCTACTTGGTGAATAAAAGAACGATACACCAAAATTATCTTCATATTTCATGTATTGAAAATAAACAAAGTTCTACCAAAAATGCGTGGACGTTAAGTGACTGTACCTGGATGAATATATCATATAGATTCACTTGCAGTTCAAATTTCTCAACGGTTTGTCTTTACAATACAAGCATTTATTATTTTTAAAAAGTACTCGGGGCATCAAATTCTTTCCAATAAACAATATTCACATCTGCGGAACTGTCCACAACCCTGATTCCAAAAAAGTTGGGACGCTGCGTAAACTAGAAATACAAGGAATGCAATGAACACTAAATTTAATGGAAAACAGTTCAAGCACAACATATCAAATGCTTTAACTACAAAATTTTTTTGCTCTCTGAAAAATATCTGCTGATTTTGAATTTGATTCCATTTTTCAAAAGAGTTGGGACAGGGGCAATAAAACACTGGAAAAGATGTAAGATGCAAAAAAAAAAAAAAGTAGATCTGGTGGAATACTTCGCAGCTAAATTCATTAATTGGCAACAGGTTAGTAAAATGACTGGGTAAAATAAATTCCTTCATTTATATGTAAAAAATGGCAAGGGCCAAGATACTCTGAAAAACTGCAAGGGCAATGAGGTTAGTGTTTCTCAGCATAAAAATGCAAAGAATATGGGGGTTTTATCCTCTGTAGTTCATAACACAGTTCTTAACTGACAAAATTATTCAGTTGAAATCAGTTCATGGTTTTTGGACCACTTCTGTTAACCACTGTTATTGTACAGTTTATTGCTGCATCCACAAATGCAAATTAAAACTACCATGTAAAAGTTAAACCATATACAAACACGATACAGAAGTGCTGCCACCCTCTCTCAGCCGAAGCTCATTTAAGATGGACAGAGGCGAAGTGGTAAACTGTCCTGTGGTCCGACCAATCAAATAGTGAATTTCTTTTTTAGAAATCATGGATGCTGCATGATCCAGACTAAGGAGGAAAGGTACCATCAAACTTGATGAATGCACTGTTCAAAAGGCAGCATCCGGGATGGTGTGCAGTAGTCTGCATTGGGTGTGCATTAGTGCACGTAGCATGTTTAACTTCCACATCTGTGAGCATACCACTAATGCTGGACATATATGCAGGTTTTGGAGCAACATTTACTCACACCTGACATTTTTCGCAGGGAAGGCCTGTGTTATGACTTGGAAAAAAAAAATCACAACAAAGAAAACCAGCAATGACAACTAAAACAAATTCATTCTTCACAAAAAAAGTTCTACAAAAAAAATTCCACTGTTCAATTCTCTAATAACACTCTAATGCCACTAATTAACTGTTGCCAAAACAAAAACTCTGCTTCTGCTCTGCTCTGCTCTAAAATCACAGCATTTATATAGACTAGCAGCATTCTGGAAAGATCCACAGGATTCCTGGGTAATTCCGCCCCCTCCAGGCAGGAAGGTGCCAGCAAGGCAGCAAAAACAGCATGTAACAAATCTTCATTTACAAATGATATACAATGCTGTACTTAAAATACTCATACACAACTCCTCCCATCTTTAAGAAAAGAAAAGTTTGCTAAAACCTTTTTTTTGTTAAAATTAACACAATTTATAATCAGAATAATCTTGAACTTTACACAAAAGTATCATTGATCATTATAACAATCATGTACATAACAACCAGTGCAGTTTTCACAATCAAATAGAAAAGTAAAATTAAAATTTTCACAGTCAAATAAAGAAACACTTTCACGCATGTAATTTTATATCTGGGATAACATTATCTTTTCCCCTGATGTGAGAAACATCCAAATCACGCCCTTGCAAAAGTAAACTCCATCTCAGTAATCTTTGGTTATTATTTTTGATCTTATGCAAGAATGTGAGGGGATTGTGGTCACTGAAGACCTTGATGGAAGTAGCTGAAGAAGTCAAATAGACTTCAAAATGTTGTAAAGCCAAAACAAGTGCCAAACATTCCTTTTCAATTGTTGAATAGTTTTTCTGATGTTTATCAAACCTTTTGTAAAAGTGACAAATAGGATGATCTACTCCATCAGTGTCTTCTTGCAGTAAAACTGCGCCTGCACTAATATCACTGGCATCAACATCTTGAACTCCTTTTTGAAATTAGGAGATAAGAGAACTGGTGCATTATTGAGGATAGCTTTCAGCTGGTCAAATGAATTTTGACATTTTTGATCCCAAACAAATTTTGCATTTTTCTTCAGTGAATTTGTCAAAGGTTCAGAAATGATGGAGAAATTTTTACAGAATTTTCTGTAGTAGCCAGCCATCCTTAGAAATCTCATTAGTTTCTTTTAGTTGTCGGCTCAGGAAATTCAGTGATAACTTTTACTTTCCCATCAATTGGTTTGACTTGACCCTGTCCTACGATATGACCTCAGTAAACAACTGTAGCTTTACAAAAGTCACCTTTAACAAGGTTGATAGTCAGCTTGGCATCACTCACTCTCTGAAAGAAGCTTCTGATGCAGGTGAGGTGTTCTTGGAAGCCGTCGCTGGTGATGATAATGTCATCAATATATGCCTCACATCCTGGCAGTCCAGCAATCACTCTGTTTACCAGACCTTGGTAGGTGGCCGGAGAATTTTTCATTCCAAATGGCATGACCTTGTACTGGTATTATCCATCTGGTGTGACGAAGGCAGAGATCTCCTTTGCTCTATCTGTTGGAGGGATCTGCCAGGAGCCCTTGAGGAAATTTGGTGACATACTTCGACTGTCCAACTTAGTCAATGCAGTCGTCAATCCTGGGAATAGGGTATGAGTCCGTTTTTGATAGAGCGTTGCTTTCCTGTAGCCCCTCACCATTCTATATGTTCCATTGGGTTTGGGAACTAGGATGCATGGAGACTCCAGTCACTGTTACTTGGTTCAACAAAGTCATTTTCAAGCAGGTATTTGACTTCTTGTTTAAGGTATTTCTTCTTCTCTGGATTCATTCTGTAAGGATGCTGTTTTACAGGTGTAATGTGAATATAGGCCACTAGATGGCAGTATTTACCTTTTTTTTGTTCAGCTCAGACTGGAGTCATGTTTAGACATGTCCTGGGCATGTCTGGGGCAAGTCTCAGAAAGTTAAAAAAAAGAGGTCTAAATGTGGGTGGGGTCTGCAAAAGAGTATATAAAGAAAAGAATTGAGACAGTAAAGTAGTAGGAGAAATTGCAAGAAGAAGGATACGTGTGACCAGACCTGTCATTTCTGTTCAAGACCTGTGTAGTTTCTTTTGTGGATTCCTTTGCCTGTGTTTGAGCATTTTCTTCATCCAGGACATCACCAAGCCACCCCACCAAGAAGGGACTGTAATTATTTCTGTTTTTTTCTTATTTATCAATCTTGGTCTTTAGTTGTAGGTTGTTATTAGTCTTTGTCTTTGTTAAAAATTAAATGTGTTTTAGTTGTTGAAACTGTGTTTGTCGTCCCTTGCTGTTGCTGTTGTGTTATGAATGTAATAACAAATTGGGGCCATAACAAATTGGGGGCTCAAGGTCCAGGATAGACCATTGTGTGAGTAATTTATTGAAAATCTAACATTCCAAATTGTGAAATTGTTTTTGTGAATTTTCCTAGATATATATTGACAACAGCAATGGATGATTTCTTGGCATCACCAACCGTAGGGGTTTTGAAGTCTTTTAAAAAGACAGAACTGCTAGAAATTTGCAGACAGTTGGAGTTGACAGAGGTAAAACCAGCCATGCGAAAAGCAAGACTGGCTAGAGAGATAGTTGAATATTACATTGATGAAAATGTGTTTGCACCAGGAGATCTGGAACAGTTTCCAGTGGAAAATCCAAATATAGAAATGGAACTTAAATTAAAAATGCTAGAGATTGAAAGGGAGGAAAGAGAAAAAGAAAGGGAATTTGAGAGGGAAGAAAAAGAAAAACAAAGGCAGTTTGAGTTAGAAAAATTAGCAAGAGAAGAAAAACAAAGAGAATTTGAGTTAGAAAAATTTGCAAGACAGAGAGATTTTGAATTAGAGAAATTCGATAGAGAAGAAAGACTCCAAATGGTGCAACTAAAAATAAAAATTCAAACTGAAAATAAATTTCGGGCTAGCCAGGAGGTAAAACTGGTGCCTCCATTTTCGGAAAAGGATGTTGACAACTATTTCCAGTGTTTTGAAAAGGTAGCAAAGAGTTGCCAGTGGCCAAAGGAACACTGGCCTCTGATGTTGCAAACTGTCCTCAAGGGAAAAGCTCAACAAGCCTATTCGGCTTTGTCTGCAGATGATTCCTCTGATTATGAGGTTGTCAAAAAGGTTATTATGAGAGCTTATGAGTTGGTTCCAGAGGCTTACCGACAGAAATTCAGAGGTCTGAAGAAATCTGAAAATCAGACTTATGTTGAATTTGCTAATGAAAAGCAGGTTTGCTTTGAGCGCTGGTGTACTTCTATGGAGGTCAAGGATGATTTCAACTCACTAAAAGAGATGGTGTTAGTTGAAGAATTCAAGAACTGTGTTAAGGATGATGTTAAGACCTACCTTAATGAGAAGCAAGCACTGAACTTGCAATCAGCTGCCAAATTTGCAGATGAATATGTTCTCACTCATAAGTCCAAATTTCAGTCTAGCAGTAACAATAAATGGTCCCAATTTCAGAAAAAGGGTTACGGTGATACCCAAGATTCCTCACCCAAAGACAAAGACAAATCTGGTGATGGTGCTCAGAAATCCAGTAACAGGTCTGATCAAAGTGTGAAAGCTGACAGTGACAAAAGTGGTCTAGTTTGCAGTTATTGCAAGAAATCTGATCATGTTACAACTAACTGTTGGTTCCTTAAAGCTAAGAAAGAAAAAGAAAAGGATACCAAACCAAATGCCTTTGTGAAAACAAGGTTAGAAACCCCTGTAGTAGATAACCAATCTGCTAAATTGCCTGCTTCTTGTGGGGCTAAAAAGCCTAATACAGCTGACTTTGTGAGGGAGGAATTTCTTCCATTTGTGTCAGAGGGATTTGTGGCTCTGAATGAGCATACTACTCCTGTCCCCATATATATCCTAAGGGATACCGGAGCTTCTCAGTCACTTTTGTTGATGGACTCCTTGGAGTTACGTGATGAGACCGCTTCAGGGGATTTCATACTTGTACAAGGTATTGAAGGGAGGACTGTATCTGTACCCCTGCGCTCTATATTCTTGAAGTCAGATTTAGTTACAGGACAGGTAAAGGTGGGACTTATGTCAAGTCTACCTATAAAGGGTGTTTCTCTGTTGCTAGGCAATGACCTGGCTGGGGGCAAAGTAGTTCCCCCTGTACATCTTACTTCACAGCCGAGCACTGAAGATGGGGATGAGGACCCATCTCTGTATCCTTCTTGCGCAGTGACTCGTGCTATGGCCAAGAAGGCTAAAGAAGATGATGTTGTGGTGCCGTCCAGTACATTGAATAGTCAGGACTCAGGTGGTTCGCCTCATGACTCTGATTGGCCTATTATGGTTTCTCCGTTTGAGGACTTATCAGATACTTTTATCAGTTCTCTATTCAGCCAGCCGGATGGGTCTGGTGATTCTGATGTGTCTGGAGACTTGTCTCTGTCCAGAAAGCGGTTGATTGAGGAGCAAACTAATGATCCTGAAATTGGTGTACTAAAGAGGAGAGCCCTTCCTGAAAAAGAAATAGATGCAGTTCCAGTTGGGTATTATCTCAAGGATGGTGTGTTGATGCGGAAGTGGCGCCCTCCTGATATCCCTGCCAATGCAGATTGGGCAGTGGTCAGGCAAATTGTTGTTCCAAAGGTCTACAGGAATGAGATCTTAACAATGGCTCATAGTTTACCTTTAGGAGGTCATCTTGGTGTTAACAAGACTGTTGATAAGATCATGAAACACTTCTTTTGGCCTGGGCTTCGGAAAGACGTTTCCAACTTTTGCAAAACCTGTCACACTTGTCAGGTAGTTGGAAAACACCAGTTAGACCCACCTGTAGCTCCATTGCAGCCTATCCCAGCATTTGGGGAGCCATTCTCTAGGGTCATTGTTGATTGCGTTGGTCCATTACCCAAGACTAGATCTGGAAATCAGTACTTGTTGACAATCATGTGTGCATCTACCAGATTCCCTGAAGCCATACCTCTACGTAACATCAAGGCAGCTGCAATCTCGAAGGCTTTGATAAAGTTCTTCACGTTGTTTGGCCTTCCCAGGGAAATTCAGTCAGACCAGGGTAGCAATTTCACTTCAGGATTGTTTCAGCAGGTTGTGTATGAACTAGGTGCAAAGCAGATTCTTTCTAGTGCCTATCATCCAGAAAGTCAGGGTGCCTTAGAGCGGTTTCATTCCACTCTCAAGACAATGATGAGGACTTATTGTTATGACCATGAGAAAGACTGGGATGAAGGGGTTCATTTGCTGTTGTTTGCAGCTAGAGAAGCAGTGCAGGAGTCTACTGGATTCAGTCCATTTGAGCTAGTGTTTGGTCATGAAGTGAGAGGACCTTTGCTATTATTGAGTGAACAATGGCAAGAGAAAGAGCCGCATATCAGTCTGTTAGACTATGTTGGCAAGTTCAAGGAAAGATTGCGTGCAGCTTGTGACCTTGCCAAAGAGAACTTGAAATCAAGTCAGGGAAAAATGAAAACTTGGTATGATCATAAGGCTAGAAGCCGTGAGTTTAAACCAGGAGAAAAGGTCCTTGTGTTGTTTCCCTTGCAGTCCAATCCATTGCAGGCTAGATTTCATGGTCCTTATGAAATTCTGACAAAACTCAATGATCTCAATTACATTGTGAAGACTCCAGATAGGAGAAAACCAAAACAATTGTGTCATATTAACATGCTAAAGCCTTATCATGACAGAAATGCTAGGGTTGCAGCTGTCACTTCAGGTTCTCCAATGGTCGAAACGTGTGAAGATGAGGGGGAGTTTCAAGATGATGAACCAAGAATTAAAGCTGAAGTTCTTTCATGTAAATTATCAAACACTGAAGTGTTGCAAAATCTTGATGTAAAACTCCAGCACTTAGAACCCTCACAGAGAGATCAGTTTGAAAGGTTGATCAAGAAATATGAGGATTTGTTTCCTGATGTTCCAAAGAGAGTTACTATAGCCTCTCATGATGTAGATGTTGGTGATGCCAAACCAATAAAACAGCATCCATACCGGATGAATCCTGAAAAGAGAAAGATTGCTGAGAAAGAGGTTGAGTACATGTTAAAACATGATATTATCAGACCCTCCAACTCCGATTGGAGTTCACCCTGTGTGCTAGTTCCAAAACCTGATGGAAGTACTAGATTCTGTACAGATTATCGCAAAGTCAATGCTGTAACTAGAACTGATGTGTTTCCAATACCTAGGATTGATGATTGTATTGATAGTGTAGGGCAAGCAAAGTTTCTGACCAAGATTGATTTATTGAAGGGTTATTGGTGTGTGCCTTTAACTGAGAGGGCCAAGAGCATCTCTGCTTTTGCCACACCATCTGGATTGTACCAGTATGAAGTCCTACCCTTTGGCATGAAAAATGCCCCAGCCACGTTCCAAAGGATGATACAGTCTACAATCGCCGGATTGCCACACACGGGTGCGTACATCGATGACCTGATCACATGGAGTGACTCCTGGGAAGAACATCTAAAAGATGTAGAGACGTTGTTCCAGCGCCTGACCCAGGCTAACCTGACTGTTAACCTGAGCAAGAGTGACTTTGGTTGTGCTACTGTCACCTATCTTGGCTACGTCATAGGCCAGGGTAAGGTGGCACCCATAAATGCTAAAGTCCAAGCCATCATGGACTTTCCAGTTCCTGACAACAAAAAAGCTTTGCGCCGCTTCCTTGGAATGATCGGGTACTACCGCAAGTTCTGCAAGAACTTTGCTGAGATTGCTCTCAGTCTAACTAACCAACTGAAGAAAGGCGAAAAGTTCACCTGGGATGATGCATGCCAGAGAGCCTTCGATCACCTGAAGTCTCTGCTGTGTCACTTCCCCGTGCTCAAATCTCCTGACTTCAACAAACCGTTCTCCATCGCGGTCGATGCTAGCGACCAAGCTTGTGGATCTGTGCTCCTACAGAGAAGTGACTCTGATGACATTGAGCATCCCGTGGCATACTTCTCCAGGAAGTTCAATCGCCACCAAACAAACTATTCCACAATAGAGAAGGAACTGTTGGCTCTCGTCCTTTCTTTACAACACTTTGAGGTTTATGTTTGTACAGGGGAAAAGCCAATGATTGTGTACACTGACCACAATCCGTTAATGTTTTTGAGTAAGATGAAAAACAAGAATCGGAGATTGTTGAATTGGAGTTTGATTTTACAGGAGTTTGACTTGGAAATTAAGCATGTGAAGGGTACAGACAATGTAATTGCTGATTGCTTATCCCGTGTTTGAATGTGTATATATATATCATCTGTTTGAATATTGTATGATATGTATATATAGACAAGTGTTCACTTAACCATTTTGTATTGAAAAGAAAAATTTTGCCTTTATGAGTCAAAATTTTTCCCTTTTGGAATGGAGGTGTAATGTGAATATAGGCCACTAGATGGCAGTATTTACCTTTTTTTTGTTCAGCTCAGACTGGAGTCATGTTTAGACATGTCCTGGGCATGTCTGGGGCAAGTCTCAGAAAGTTAAAAAAAAGAGGTCTAAATGTGGGTGGGGTCTGCAAAAGAGTATATAAAGAAAAGAATTGAGACAGTAAAGTAGTAGGAGAAATTGCAAGAAGAAGGATACGTGTGACCAGACCTGTCATTTCTGTTCAAGACCTGTGTAGTTTCTTTTGTGGATTCCTTTGCCTGTGTTTGAGCATTTTCTTCATCCAGGACATCACCAAGCCACCCCACCAAGAAGGGACTGTAATTATTTCTGTTTTTTTCTTATTTATCAATCTTGGTCTTTAGTTGTAGGTTGTTATTAGTCTTTGTCTTTGTTAAAAATTAAATGTGTTTTAGTTGTTGAAACTGTGTTTGTCGTCCCTTGCTGTTGCTGTTGTGTTATGAATGTAATAACAAATTGGGGCCATAACAAATGCTTGGCATCGTCTTGTAGGATGACATCATGGTAAACCATATCAGTCCTTGATGGAACATCAGGGAATATGTGACTATATTCAAATATGAGCTGCTTTAGCTGCTGTTGTTGAAAAGGATCCAGGTATGACAGCTTGCTGTCAATATTTTGAAGAATGTCGGAATTTTCAAGTTTGGCTGGACCAAGTTCATTTTCTAAGGGGCAGTCACAATCTTCTTCAGAATTTTCCAGTTCAGTTGTATTTACCACATTGACTGGCTTTTGCTGAGTGTCTCTATCAATGTATTCTTTCAGCATGTTGATGTGACACATTTGTTTTTGTTTCCTCCTTCCAGGGATTAAAATTATGTAATTTAGATCACTGACCTTTTTGTGGACAGTGTAAGGGCCAAAATATCGGCTTATAGGGTTTCCAGGAACTGGCAAAAGTGCAAGGACTTTGTCACCAGTTTTAAAACTTCTGTCTTTTGAATGAAGGTCATATCTGGCTTTCATTTTGCCCTGAGCTTCTTTAAGATTAGACTTAGCGAAGTCACAAGCCTTAGAGAGACGATTACGGAAGTCAAAGACATACTGAAGCAAGTTCATTGGGACATCATCTTCAGCGAGCAACTTTTCCTTCAGAAGCTTCAAAGGTCCACAAACTGTGTGCCAAATGACAAGCTCAAAAGGACTGAACCCAAGAGATTCCTGAACAGCTTCATGGGCAGCAAAACGAAGAAGATGGACACCTTCATCCCAGTCTTTCTCTGTGTCAAGGTAGTAGGTCCTCATCATGTTCTTCAGGGTTTGAAGGAACCTCTCCAAAGCACCTTGACTTTCAGGATGGTAAGCTGATGACCTGTATTGTTTAATACTAAGCTCATGCATAACTTGTTGAAATATGCCAGACATGAAATTTGACCCTTGATCAGACTGAATAGACTTAGGAAGACAACAATGCAGAAAAACTTAGTAAGAGCTTTGATGATAGTCCTTGCCTTGATATTACGAACTGGAATTGCCTCAGGATGCCGAGTGGAAGCACACATGATAGTCAGTAAGTACTCACAACCAGATCGAGTCTTCGGCAATGGTCCAACACAGTCAATGATGATTCGACCAAAAGGTTCTTCAAAAGCGGGAATGAGCTTAAGTCGAGCCTTTGGAATACTCTGGTTCGGCTTCCCCACCATTTGACAAGTATGACAGGATTTGCAGTACTCCTGTACATCAGACCTCATAGAAGGCCAGAAGAAATGATTCCTGACACGTTGAAGGGTCTTTTTGATACCCAAATGACCTGACATAGTATTGTCATGGGCCAGACAAAGAGTTTCTTGATGATAAGGCTTTGGAAGAACAATTTTATGGGTGATCACCCACTCTTCATCTGTAGAAACATCAGGTGGATGTCACTTTCTCATAAGCACACCATTTTTGTAGTAAAAACACACAGGAACTTGACCCTTGTTCACTTGCAGCCTGTGGTAGAAGATGTGCTAGACCATGAGCTTGTTGTTGCTCCTGAATAAGTTGTTTTTGAGACAAAATGTCATTAGAATGACCTGACAAGGACAAGTCTGAAGATTTCCCAGACATTTCAGGACTGGAAGGTTCCTGATGAAAAGACTGCCCAATGAAGGTATCAGCCTAGTTGAAGTCCAGGTCAGCATCATCTTGAATAGCCTTTTTGACCATAGAACGAGTAGCTGCACATGAAGGATAGAGGTCTGGAATGTTCTCCTCTATAGATTCAGATTCTTGTTCAATCAAAGGAGTGTCAGTTACAACAGGGTAGAGCACAACCTTAACCCCAGCAAGATCATTACTAAGAAGCAAATGAACACCTTTGAAAGGAAGAGAAGACCGAACACCAACAGTAACAGGGCCAGAGACCAAGTGTGATTTGAGATGAACATTATGGAGAGGTACACTTGTAAAACCACATTCTACTCCTTGTATAAGGACATTAGCCTAAGTAGACGATTTGTCCGCAAAAGGCAGAATATCTGCACGAATAAGAGATTGGGAAGACCCAGTATCCCTTAGAATTCGAACAGGAGCAGATGAGGAAAAATCATGTGAAAGTGAGACAAAACCATCTGTGATGAATGGCTCAAAACCCTCCATAACAGAATCAGACGCAGAAGGTAGAAGATCAGGTGAACTGACCATTGATACAAGAGATTCTCTCTTAGTGAAAGCAGTTGGCTTGGTTTTTTCTCGTTGTTGTTTTTTCTTGAGGGCATAACACTTAGAAATAAGGTGACCTTGCTTTTTAAAGTATTGGCAAGACACAGAAGGTAAAGAATCAGAGGGTTGCTTCTCACTGGAAGGTTTCCTCTCAGAAGTGGCCCTAGAATCATTAGAAGTGTTATTAGAAGAAGTCTTGGACTGAAACTTGCTTTGAAATTTCGAAAAAGTGGATTTTTGGACAAACGAAGACTTATGAGTCAATGCATATCTATCAGCTAGGGTGGAAACATCTTGCAAAGTATTAGCTTGCTTTTCCTCAAGGAAAGTTTTGATATCAGGCTGAATACACCTTTTGAATTCCTCAACCAAAATAAGTTGCCTCATTCTGTCAAAATCTTTCTCAACTTTCATGGAATTACACCACTGATCAAACAACTGTTCCTTTAACCTGCCAAATTTAACATGAGTTTGACTGGCTTCCTTGCGAGAATTCCTAAATTTTTGCCCGTAAGCCTTGGGGTTCAATTCATAACCCTTCAGAATGGCAGATTTGACAAAATCATAATCAGAATACTGTTGGACAGATAACTGGTTTAGATTTTCCTAGCTTTACCAGTAAGAACACTTTGTCACATCATTGTCCAATGCTCTTTTGGCCATTTCAAATTTTCAGCAATTTTTTCCAAAATGGGTAAAGTGTTGGTCAACATCATTTTCTAGGAAAGGAGGGACAAGTCTGATATGTTTTTCCACATCAAAATGATCAGAAAGTCCAAAAGATTTTGAAACAGTACCTGCTTCTTTTTTATTTATTTCCACTTCATACTGCAAATGCATCCTTCTTTCCTCCAGTTCTCTCTCCCTCTCCAACCTTCTCTCTTCCAGTTCTTTTTCCAACCTTCTTTTCTCCAGCTCTAGTTGTTTTTGGCGTAGCTGAAATTCAAGTCTTTGCCGCTCTGTTGCAGGCACTTCCACAGCTTTAATTAATTCTGCTGCTTCTTCCCCAAAGATATCTTCATCGATGAAATTTCGTACCAAAAGGTTGAATATTTCTTGTTTCTTCATTGATGACTTCACATCAGATAATCCAAGGGTCGAGGCTATTTGCAGCAAGTCCTTCTTCTTTGCCAGCACAATTAATTCCTGGGTTGGAGTTTTCAAAAAACTTTCCACATCAAAAGTCATGATTGCTGGTTTTTCAAATAGTCACAAGATTTAAAATAATAATTCAGCTTTAATCTTTGTTGAATCCAATCGTTGATCCAATGAATGATTTATCACGGTGGAGCCTCCAATTTGTTATGACTTGAAAAAAAATAAATCTCAACAAAGAAAACCAGCAATGACAACTAAAACAAATTCATTCTTCACAAAAAAAGTTCTACAAAACAAATTCCACTGTTTAATTCTCTAATAACACTCTAATGCCACTAATTAATTCTGTTGCCAAAACAAAAACTCTGCTTCTGCTCTGCTCTAAAATCACAGCATTTATATAGACTTGCAATATTCTGGTAAGATCCACAGGTTTCTTGGGTAATTCCGCCCTCTCCAGGCAGGAAGGTGCCAGAAGCTTCTAGAAAAGACTAGTCTATAACATCAGATCATGATTTACAGACACCCCACTAGAGGGTGCCAGATAAACAAAATAAATACCTGACCAGCAAGGCAGCAAAAACAGCATGTAACAAATCTTCATTTACAAACGATATACAATGCTGTACATATAATACGCATACATAACACTTGCTTATTTCAGTAAAACATGGCCAAACACCACAGTCTGAACATATAAAAACAACTTGGTTTCCTAACGAGAGTCTGGGAGCTAAACTGCAACTTAATATTGGCTCAGTAATTTAAAGTGAAGTTAAATCTCACCCAAGTTAAATTTAGTGTTTGAGTTTGAAGAGATAAATATCAACGCAATTTTTTTTGAGAAGATTAATATTCCCTTTCTTTTATGTTAGCTTACTTAGGTAGATACTGGATCTCCAAGTTGCCGAATAATCCTGTGCTCATTATGAAATGAAGCGGCTTTCTTCGGTTTATGCACATCAGTTTCGCACGTTACCAGCTTGTCTAATTTCCTTTTCATTGTCATCGTATGTCGTATTCGCTTGTCTTTCCGGCATATGATGCACTCATTTGGAAGAATATGTTTTGAATGTTTTTCGCCTGATTTAGTTGATGAAGACAGAATATCTGACCTTAAAATCGGCTTTGATCCTTTGGAGGAGGTTCAGTGCCCAGTGATGAGGAGGGATTCTGCCTTGAAGGCCGTAAACAGCCCTTTTCCTTTCGTTTCACTCCCTGCTCTAAATCCGCCTTTTATCGATCATCTTCTGGTAGCATTTCATGTGAGCCTCTGCCATCTTGCGATGTATTATCACATGTCAAAGCTCACTCTCTGTTCCATCCAGTGATTTCCATCCTTATATACAAAGGCATAATTTGGCTCAGGATGCCTCAGTGAATGGTGTAATGGGGCCATTTTCTATCTCCAATACATGGCAGACACACTCAACCATAAAGGGGTGCGTTTCCCAAAAGTTTCTAAAGAATGGGTCAAACTATGTACAACCCCAATTCCAAAATAGTTGGGACGAAGTGTAAATTGTCAATAAATTCAAAATGCAATGACTTTCAGATCACATGCGCCAATTTGTTAATTGCAATAGAACATAGATAACATTTCAAGTGTTGAAACTGAGACATTTTACAGTTTTATCCACAAAATGACCTCATTTCAAATGTTCTGGCAGCAACAGGTCTCAAAAAAGTTGGGACACAGGCAAAAAAGGGCAGTAAAGTATAGTGCAGTATACTTCAAAGAAGCCAATATGTATGGTAAAAATATTTTAATGCGCTGATTCTTTTGATAGTAGCCTAACTGCAAGCCGAGTATACTTGAACATTAGGCATGGATATTTTAATAATTTATTATACTTTTCTTGAGTATATCTCAATCCAAAGTTTAGGTACAAGTATTTACCAAAGATACTTAGACTTTTCTGTGTACTTTTGAGTATAAGCTAAGAATGCTTAAGTATTACTTTGCTAAGGAAATCTCTGATAAGTACATCAAAAGTAAACTGAAAGTGTACTCTCTTATTTTTAGTTTTGAAGAAGTATACTAATAGCCCACTTGTATAAACTTTTTAGTCAGGGGTATCTATCTGTTTCTGACCAGTTGGATCACTTATTCAACCAACATTACACTTGGCATTCAGTTTGGCAAAACTGAAAAAAATTAAGGGCATTCCTTCCATATTAACTTTATTCTCTACATGAAAATTAGTGTTTGAAGATTTTATTCCATACAAACATTCAAATTTAGGTGACAGCAGAAAAAAATTGGATGATGTTTTTATTTTTTTTTTTGGGGGGGGGTTCTGGATGTGATGCTGTTCCGTCCATCAGCTACCCCATGTATATTCTTAAAAAATATCATGAAATAAGCACTTTGAAAGTAATTTTCTGTTTTGGGCTTCAAAACTACCCATCGCCTCGCAACATAAGTGGTGTGATGGTTTGTTTCTTGCGTAATTACAAAGAAAAACACGTGTTATTTCAGCTGCCCAGAATTCTGTCAATCATCACATTTCGTGACCAGCATTTTGGGATGCTCCTCTATTCAAAACGCCCGCCCAAAATTGAACACATTCATTAGCATTGTCACATTGTCAATGTCACAAAAATAAACTGAAAAATTTCCCCTAAATAGACATGTTAAATGAGATAACTTTTAAGTGGTTTATGTGAGGGACATAAAGTTATCTCTGTTATCTCTCTGAGATGTGTACTAAATACCTATCAGCTTAAATTATGCATCTGACCCACCCATTCAGAAAGAATGAGTGTGGAAGTCGGGAATATGCAAACCTACCCTTTTGCTCGGACAGGCCCATATGGCTTGTCTGGAAAGATGATATGAACAAGTTCGCGGAAATATTAGTAGGGACAATCTGGCTTCTGTCCCAACCTTCCAGATACAAAGCTTTGCCCTTGTTCAATTGCTCTGTATGCTGGCGACACTGAACTGCAGATGACTGACAGGTTTGTTCCAGGACTTCCAGTTTAGCTCAAACGGCAAAACAAGTCTATATCACTTGAATTTCAGCATAAAGAATGCAGTAGTTACGCTTGTGACTCAATCTACTAAATATTCTTATATATCAAGTATAATTTTTATAACCTGGCAGTTCGATTGGATTTCGAATTGAGGCATTGCATGTGCTCTAAAATGTGATGTTTGCTCAGAGTTATATTCTTTTTTAAGCAGAAAAACATGCCTCAATTTCCTCAAAAACGCATTCACTGTCTCATAAGGGAAAGCTGTAGTGTCTCCTTGAGCGGGAAGTGAAACGTCTTTTCATTCGAAACCGAAATCAGAAAACAATACACTCTTCGCTGGAAAAACAAGGGTGTCGCTTCAGCCCACGGATATCTGCAGTATGAGATCAACCCTCAAGGATGCAAGCAGGCTTACAGTTTATTAAAACCACTCATAACCCCCCCATTACCCCCCTCTTTTTTTGCAAACATGTTATGTTCCTTGGGAAATAACACAGCAATAAAGTTTGAGATTGCTCAGCAGGGCCAAGCTTTTAAACGAATGCCTTGCAACCTGGGTACGTCTTCCACCGCAGAGCCGAAAGTCACCATTTCCTAGTAAAATAGGTCAACCTGAACCATAAAAAACGTGCCCGGACCAAGTAGGGCCCACATACTTTTGGTCAGGTAGCGCAACCCCACCCGCGCCAACCTACAGCCAACAGAATCTCATTCACAGTTGTGTCCTGGTAAAGGCTTGTTTGTTCTGTTGCCATGGAAACATTTCATTGGCCTCCTGCTTCATCATATTCCATTAGTCTGAGGATTTTTACTGGTCCTGCTGCACATCCTGTCGGCCTGCAAAGGGCCCTCAAGGATAATTAAGACGAAGAACCTACTTCTTTTTTAACAAAATGAATTCATCCACTGAGCGATAATTTGCATTAGAACTCTTGCGGCAGTAAACACTCGTAGTCAGTTTGAATACATTCATTCTGAACTCAGTAAACAAAAATAATGGGGTCCATCCCAGTGATTTTAGCCTCCACCTCCAGTCTCCAGCCACACTGTTCTTATATCCAGTGTGCAAATGGTCCCGCAGCTAATCAGCTATTCACATATATTCCACGGCTGCAAAGCTGCAAAACAGTTTGTATAGTTTGTGTTGTACAAGTATCTGCACGCAGGCAGCAATAGCCTGTACAATCAGTGTGGATCTGGATTTGACCCTTCAGTTCAGAGTTGTAATTATGCAGTCAGTAGCACGCAAACACAGCAATTTACTGCAGTTACAGAATAACAGTGTGTTTGGGGTTTGTACTGATTCATGAGGTCACTATACTGTATGCCCTGTACACTTCAGTCCATCTCACAGCTGCTATTTCAGGAGCATTAACTTCGGTTATTAGTCCCTTATACTTGGTCTCTTATATTAGTCACTGGAGAGAGAAAACAGGGATTGTTTGCCAGGACACCAAGGAGGGATAGGGATCGTCAAAGAGAGGAGGATGCATGTTTAGGGTATTGGGACACAAGCACTGGGCAGCACACAGGAGGGCTGTCTCCACTTCTGATGAGAAGTCATTGCCAGGGGCAAAATAGGGATGTGATGTAATTTCAGGGAAACCCACACAAAGACAGGGAGCGCTAAACTTTCTCAGTGCGAGTTGGCCTCTGAGTGACTGTGGGTTGATGCGCATTTTCTTTTGATTGATTGACTCTCGTTGGAGCGTGTGTTACCGTTCTGGCTGCGTGAATAAGCCTGGCAAGTCTCTGCTCCCCCAAACTGCTGCTCACTGGAGTTTTTTGATAATCACATTATTGTCTTCAAGCGTCAGAGACTAGCATTTGAAAAGCGCTGGAGAGCAGGTGCTTGTTACATGCCGACGCGAACAAACATGCTATTATCAAAATTGCCTTGACCATTCTAATATTTATAAATGATCATGAGTTTTAAAAAAATGTTAAATCACTACCAGCTCCATCCCAGAGCTACTTTATGTTTATGTTTTGTTGCTCTAGGATGATCAAGGATCTGTGGTCAAGAATGTCATCTTCCAAAACATTCATTTTCGATACTATGCACAGCATGAACACTGTTAAAGATCTAAATACATGGTCACGCCAGCTGTTAAAAAAGCAGGCTGTTTCCAAGAACTGCAAGTTACATGGGTTAATAGTTAAATGAGTACGATGTGGTTTTCAATTATTTAACCCTTAGAGCACTAAATGCAGCTATTGCTCCTCAACGATGTAAGATATCAAAATCAAAGCTGTTGAAAAATCATGATGGGTTTTCAACAGCAGCAGATAATAAAATTTATATTGAAAAAAAAAAACTTGTTTCAGC
Source organism: Gymnothorax reevesii (assembly GCA_029721435.1). Lineage (NCBI taxonomy): Eukaryota > Metazoa > Chordata > Actinopteri > Anguilliformes > Muraenidae > Gymnothorax > Gymnothorax reevesii. Next base: position 53,951,567 of record CM056590.1, read on the forward strand.
GCTCTAAGGGTTAATGTATTAATAATCAAAGAAAATGTACTATCACTTTTGGTGATCATAAATATTTAGTGGGAAACACACTATATATAACCAGACACCATTTACATGTGTGATTGTGATTATTATTCAGAAATTCTCGCAAATAAATCTTAAGATTAGGGCTGCATTTAATTAACGCATATAACTGAATATGAAATTTAAATTCTTACTCAGCACACTTTACCAAACTTTAGAAAAAACTTTAATTATTGTTCTACTGTCCATGCCCAGATTATGCTATGATATGTATGTCGATGCTCCAGTGAAGTGTGCACCCTTGTTTTCTCTTCCTGCAAACACAAGACATCCACGCTCTTAAACTCCTCAAAGGTTTATTTATTTTAAGAATATAATCATTGAGAAAAATAGAAGGCCTTAACACTTACTGAAAATGAACATGGTCCTTGAAAGCACATAAATCCACATTTCAGTATTATGTGTAGAAATTGTCATTTAATTTATTTTCTTGTTGAACAATTGTTCTCAGTTTGTTAGAGCACCCAACATCTCAAATGCATGTTTTCTCTCGTATGAATAAATAACCCCTGGAGAGTCTTGTTTGTCTCGACTGCTGTTGTGTTTATAGGCTGTAATCTCAGTCTGCTCATAGACTCATACTTTGATCACGATTTCATGACCAACTGGTTTCTCAAACATCAATCCAGCTGACTGCATTTGATGTTGCAGAATTATTTGACTTGTAGAAGTTGATTATAATTAGAGGTAGACAGGCCTGCAAACATGGTTTTACTCTAAAGCTGTCACGCAGTGCCTTATATCTGAATGTACCTTAAAGGAGTCACACAGTCCTTACATTTGATTGGACCCTAGATAAGTTGCACTGTGCCTTATATTTTATATAGACATAATTTCTCCACTCGAGAAACTTATTTTTTTCTCATGCATTCAATTATAATGAAAATGAAAATGTTACATTTGAAATAACAGATAGATTGCATCAAGTTGTGCTTAAGATTTAGTAGCTTTAGGAAATCATACAAAATATGTGAACAAATTTATCTACATACCAGACTGTAATAGAGTTGGTCCACCTTTCCCTCCTGATGCATATTTTTTTGAAGAATTTTCTGCTGGCAAACTGAAGAGGAAAACAAGCAATCAGTGAGTCCAGGAGAAAACAGCAGCATGTGTGGGGATGAGAGACAGAATCATGGGGACAACTGAAAGAGCCGGACCAACACAAATCTGATCCTACAGATCCTAATCTTCATGGAGATAACACTCACCTGCCTGTATCAACCTACATCTGAATTTTGCAATGAGATTTACACCCCACTTCTGAAGTAGTTGGGATAAAGTGTAAATTGTGAATAAAATCAAAATGCAATTACTTTCAGATCACACGAGCCAAAGTGTTATTTACAATATAACTGCAATAGGTCTCAAAAAAGTTGGGACACAGGCAAAAAAGGGCTGAAAAAGCTATTAATATATGAGAGAATCAGCTGAAAGAACATTTAGCAAGTAATTAAGTTAACTGGCATCAGGTGTGTAACATGATTGGCTATAAAAGGGATGTCTTAGAGAGGCTGAGTCTCTCAGAAGTAAACATGGCCAGAGGCTCTCCAACCTGTGAAGGCTTGTGTAAAAAGTTGTGGAATACTTTAAAAAACAATGTTCCTAGATGTCAAAAACAATGGCTTTGAAGGTCTCATCATTGACAGTGCATAACAACATCAAAAGATTCAGAGACACTGGAAAAATCTCTGTGCGTAAGGAACAAGGCCAAACTTTTACTGGATGCCGGTAATCTTCGGGCCCTCAGACGCCACTGCATCTCTCGCCGGCATGATTCTGTCATTGACATTACAAAAAGGGCACAGGAATACGTCAAGAAACCACTGTCTGTAAACACAGTCTGCCGTGCCATCCACAGATGCCACCTAAAACTCTATCATGCAAAAAGGAAGCCATTGTTGAGCATGATCCAGATGCACTGCCGTGATGGGCCAAAGCTCATTTAAAATGGACTGCAGCAAAGTGGCAAAGTGTCCTGTAGTCAGACGAGTCCAAATCTAACATTCTTGTTGAAAATCATGGGCGTCGTGTCCCCTGGGCCAATGAGGAGAAAGACCACCCCTCATTTTATCAGCGTTCTGTTCAAAAGCCAGCATCTCTGATGGTATGGGAATGCATATGGTAGTGCATATGGCATGGGACACTTGCATGTTTTAAAAAGCACCATGAATGCTGAAAGGTATATGAAAGTTTTAGAGCAGGGGTGGCCAACCCTGGTCCTGGAGAGCCACAGTGTCTGCTGATTTTTGGTGTTACTTTGCACTCGACTGATGGAATAAATTAGTTGATTACTCACTTATCTGATCTAACCTGGTGCTTCAGGCTTAATTTGACAATCAAGCAATTAATTTGGTAATTGAGCCCATCAAGCAATTAGTAGAAACAACCCACAACACTCCTAGAGCCAATTAAGCAGACTTGCAGGTTGTGACAGATTTGTCAATGTGGTTGCAAATTTAGCGTAGTTGTAACGCAGGCATAGTAGAAGTACAGAGTACAGATTAGTTTACAGAGCAGGGTTGGATGACACTGGTCCTGTAGAGCCAGAGGGTGTGCTGAGTTAGGCTTTAATTGGGTGTAGAAAACCAAAGACACCAGGTGAGAAGTGAAGTGTGTAATCAACTGCTTTAATTCATCAATCAAGTGCTGAGTAACACTAAAAACCAGCAGACACTGCGGCTCTCCAGGACAAGGGTTGGCCACCCCTGTTTTAGAGCAACATATGCTCCCCTGCAGACGACATCTATTCCAGGGAAGGCCTTGTGTATTTCAGCAGGACAATGCAAAACCACATACTGCAGCTATTAAAACTGCATGGCTTCGTAGTAGTAAAGTCCGTGTGCTGAACAGCCCTGCCTGCAGTCCTGATCTTTCACCGATTGAGAACATTTGGAGCATAATTAAATGAAAAGTCTGTCAAAGGAGACCCAAAACTCTCCAGCAGCTGGACAACTGTATTAAACAAGAGTGGGATCAAATTCCACTGGCTAAACTCAAGAAACTTGTCTCCTCAATGTCCAGACACCTCCACTCTGTGCTAAAAAGAAGAGGGGATATTACAATATCGAAAACAGGCCCCTGTCCCAACTTTTTTGAGACCTGTAGCAGCCATAAAATTTTAAATGAGCTCATTTTGTGAATAAAACTGAAAAATTTCTCAGTTTCAACATTTGCTATGTTATCTCTGTTCTATTGTGATTAAAATACTGGCTGGTGTGATTTGAAAGCCATTGCATTTTGATTTTATTCACAATACATTTTGTCCCAACTATTTAGGAATTGGGGTTGTAATTTATGCAAATAGATATTAAATTGTAATACTTCCATTTTTAATATTCACAAAGATATGCAGTGTGACTATAAATCATGGCTGATATGGCAGACGATAAATACATAGTGGGAAATGATAAATGGACAAGAAATTGGCCAGAATTTTTTAGCATTAATAATAAAACTGTATTTGGCAAAACAATCAGGCAAACTAACAGTGTCCATTTTCACGGGAAGTAAAATAAGATCATTTACGACAAATTAGAAAAATCATCAGGAAGTTGCCGCCTGCTCAGCCTTTGGGACCTACAGTGGTGTGAATTTTCTGAACTATAAGGCTCTGCTTGTTGATAAAATGCTGTGAATCTACTCTGAAGTTATGGGAAAAGGTGACACTTCAATAATTCTAAGATTTTGATCACAGATTGGGTGATCAATTTTTTTTTTTTGGTCTCTCTTTGCTTGAAAATTGTGGGTGTACTACAACCTTTTGACTGGCAAAACAACTTAGTATCTGTTCAAAAAACCAAGTCAATATCTGGGAAGCTCACAGCTTTGATTTTTTTTCTTTTTCAGGAAACTCAAATGGATGAAATGCATAGTTTAGACTGTATATACCAGAGTGTGTAAATTGTAAAACAAATTATTTGTCAGCATATATTTTTTCACATATAATTATTTTTAGTCGCAATAATTCATTCAAGTATGGTTGAATACTTTATTTTTATTGCATTAGAGTAGTTTAAAACAGAAATCAGAACAAAAAACAGAAATTTTAGCTGTAATTAACATGTAATAAATGACATATTACACATTTTTATGAATAAGATGCGTTAAGGTATTTCCCCGTAAATTAATTGTGATGCATGCATTGTTTGCATGTGCCTATTTGACATACACAAGCCATTACGTGCACTAGCATCTGAGGACTTGTATAGCATTCCCAGCACACACATCTTACATTCCTGGTACATTAACAATCACTTTCACTTGCACTTGTTATCCTTGGTGATAAACCTCGCATCCAGGCAGGACCATAGTGAAAAGTTGAATTGTTTGCACTTTCAGTTATATGAGTCCTTTACTCTGTGACATAATTAGTAAAAAAAATATCAGTGAAAAAATATAGCTGTGAGCAGCAATGAGGGGGCTAAGCAGTCCAGAGTTACCATTGCAACTTGAAATGATCATGTTGAAAGCTTGGCTATAAGCACTGATAGCAAGTTTACTTGAATTGAGCAGTGGGTGTCACTGAGATATGAGCTCATAGCCTGTTGGGGTTGTTTGCCTTTGATTTGGCTGTGCATTCATCAACTTTATAAAGCGCTTTTCTGGACACTCAAAGACGCTTTACAATGGATACATTATTCATTTACTCATACTCTGATGGTGGTAAACTACATTTTTGTAGCCACAGCTGCCCTGGGGCAAACTGACGGAAGCGTGGCTGCCAGTATGCGCCTATGGCCCCTCCGGCCTCCACCAAACATTCACACACAGCCATACAGGAGTGCTCCTCTATTGCATGTTTTGTGGGCGGGGGAAACCGAAGTACCCGGAGGAAACCCAGGCGAACACGGGGAGAACATGCAAACTCCACACAGAAAGGCCCCAGGCTGGATTTGAATCCATGACCTTCTTGCTATCTTGCCACGCATTTCTCCTGTTTCGGGAGGAAATGTCATCCCCTGATGGCTCTCGTCCTACTTGCCTTTTTTAATGTAACCACATAACCACAAAAATATATGGCAGAAATTAGTACGAAAAGGTTTAATGAACTTGTCTTGACTTATGGACAGTTCTCGTACCTTGTTGATTTAGCCAAGGAAGCAAACGCAGATTCTCAGTACAATCCAAAGGGAGTGTTTATTAACAGGAATATGTTGATGAATATAGAAAGACTGGCCCAAAACAGAGGAGGGGGGTGTCAAGATCAGATGGGAGTTACCCAACGGGGTCGGGACGTATCCGTGCTCAGGCCAGCTGCCATCCAGGGATGAAGCCAGGTGGGGAGTCCCCCTCACTGAGGCAGGACTGCTTGACAGCGGAACCATTGGGTTTCACAGGAATGCCGTCCTAATACTGGAGACTAGTGAAGGCTTGGGAGGTGTTCCTCATTAACGGACTCGGAGGAACAGGCAGGAACATTAGATGAACAAGAGTGTCGTCACAATCCTAGAGGTGGACATAAAGCCTTGGGGGCTTGTTCCAATTAATAAGTCTCCAAAGAGTAATTAGGTCTTTCTTTATCATTGATTTACGAAAAACACACAGAAGAGCTTTGATCAAAACTAGAAGACACAAACTGACTAGAAGGCTTAATGGGGTATAAAGCTTGACAATCCAGCAACCATACTGAAACCACAATGAACTTACATAGATGGGTCATTCACAAAGGGGCAAGGCACATGATAACACCTGAGAGCAAGGAGGGAGATGAGACTATAAGTCAATAGTTCGATGATTGTGTGAGGTACCGTTCAGGAACCACTTGTGAGAGACAGCAATCGAAAAAAACGTATGCCTTTATTGGAGTCCGAGTCAAAGCCAAAAAACACAGGAATCGCCAAGCCACAATATGAAATCCAAAAACAGTGTCGACTAGACAGGCAGGGGTCAGAACCAGTAAGACAGATGAGCAGAGGTACAAAAACGATAAGCAAAAAGTCGTAGTCGATGAGCAAAGCCAAGGGTCATACACAGGGCATCCAAACACAGAAATCGTGGTCATACAAAAATAGGTCAAATCCAGAAAGACAAAAATGATACAAAAAGGGCAATGGCAAGAATCAAGGTCGGACAGTCCAGTAGAAGAGAAACAATTTTCTACGGCATACGAGACGCTCTGCACAAGGAAGTATTGATCAACGTTCCGACAAGAGCTGTGAGTGAAAAGACCATTTAAATAGACAAGAGGAAGGTCACATGCAATGCAGGGAACAGTTTAATTGGATCAAACTAATTACAAAGGAATGAACATGAGGAAGTACCTGATCACATGAAAAGACAAAAGCCAAAACGCGGACAGGAATCACAAGACGGTCTCTAGTCAGAACAAACAGACCCCGTTAGGGATTTCTAAGTGCACAGAGTGAGTGGCAGAACAGTGATTTGACAGGTGCAGAGAATCTGCAAGAAACACAGCAAAGTAAATTGAGTGAAGGCAAGAGGCGGAGACTAGAGCAGGGCAAATGCTGAGAGATTGTTAGTCAATTAGTAGAGTGCAGCTATACAATCTCTAGTGCTTGTTAGTAAGTTAGTACTATGTACAATGTTAGTCTTGGTAAGTAATTTAGCAAAAACAACAAATTGTTAGTATTGGTTAGTCATGTAGAAAAAGCAAGATGAAGGAAGTAAACGAGAATGGAAGGAATGGTTGAAACCCAGAATCCATTAAATCACCAGAAAGTGTGGCACACAGCACTGGGGCTGAGAGCAAACACATGACAGAAGACCAGACAGGGGGAGACAAAGTGCACTGCATGGCAAAAACAAAAACATGGACCAGAATGTAACTGCAGGAAAGAAATATGGCAAAATACAAAACATGGAAAAACTAAACTACACTGTAAAAAGTAACCTATAGAACTTACCCAATAAAACTGAGGCAGCAATTTGCATCCACTTTTTTGGGGTAGATTTAATTCCATATATTGAGTATAAAATAACTGAAATAAAAAGCTATGAAATACTTAAATAAATTGGGTTACCTTTACCTCACATTTAGGTATATATTCAACAGCTACTTACTCAATAAAATTGGGTGAAATTATCGAATTGCAAGTAGGTAATACCTGATAATTACGAATAGAAATTAATTAATATTAGTGAGTAACCATTAGTGAGCTGGTTGATATGGCCGGGTCTCGAACCCGCGACATGATAGTCACTTAAGTGAGTAAGCTATCTGGCAGCGGTCCTGACCCAATGTTTAAAATCCTGGAATCATGACACAAAAAAAAAAAAAAAAACAGAATAAAGTGCAATACAACAGCTTCACACAGGGGGGGACAGGGACAGATTCAAACTTTCGTTTTAAGAAATGGCACGTAAGACAGATTCACACCGAATACAAGTGAAGTGGAATATCTCATCATTTTATAAATTAGCATTTGCATTCGCGCTATACACAGCAATGGCCCTATGCAAATAGCTTATCTTCACTTCTGCGGTTCGACGGCAGCTGGAGCGAGAGGAAGATGGCAGTCCAAGAGTTCCCTGTCCCGTCGCTCAAATACAGTCTGACGCATGCGCAATTTGGAGCGCAGTACTCACGGCTTTGGGGTATATTTTACCCCATTTTTCCATGTAACAGTTGTTACTGCCAACAAATAGGTAGTACCATAAAATTTACCCATTACTTTATAATTCCTTGGCTGACTAAAATAATCGAGTACATTTTATACAATTTGCATAGATTATATTTACCACTCTCCAAAATCACTTTTTTCAGCGATAGACAATACATGAACAAATCTAAGTAACCAAATCACAATACATAATCCAAGGCAGAGTCAGACATAGCAAAGATCCAAATACAAAAAAGGCAAACAGATCAGAGACATGGCAAACAGATCAGAATCATGACAGTCAGAGCAGAATCATAACAGATTGATTATAAATGATTGGTATAAAATCTTGCTAACACATTAGACATATTCATTATGAGACGGAAACCGCTAAAACATTAGGTCATTCGGTAAGGAATGACTGAAAATGCCAAACATGAAGCCATCGGCAAGTTAAGGGCAGGGACGAGCTGTCGACAGGTTGGACAACATTTTAATGTCCATTACAGCACCGTATCCCATTTGAAGGCACGTATGGCACAAACTGGGACCGTCAAGAATCGACCCCGAAGCGGAAGTCTACGTGAAATAACAGCAAGGGAAGACTCCTACATCGTGGCTTCATCACAACGCAATCGATTGATCAGTGCACCAGATCTTGCCCAAGCCCTTCGTTGAGCCATGGGAACACATGTCCATGCTCAGCTTGTCGGCCGTCGTTTCTGCTCATTTGCGCTCCTGACATCCCCTCAAGGCCACACCCTTGACACAGTGTCACATAAGGGAATGACTGGTATAGACTCGGGTTCATCAAAGATGGCCTCAGGCTCAGTGGAGACAGGTGCTTTTCACAGACGAATCATGTTTGTTTCAGGACTTCCCGGGTTAAATAAGGGTTAAATTAAATAAAAATGTCTCCATTTCGCAGATGGAAGAAGATAAGTATGGTGACGTTGAGGCAAATGCTTCTACACATATAACGTCATTGAGCGTGACAGGTGTGACAGTGGAAGTGTTTTGGTCTGGGGAGGGATCCTCTGGGGAGGGAAGACAGATCTTGTTAACATCAACAAGATCTTGAACACACAACGGCACTGTGACCAGGTGATGATGCCGGTTGTCTTTCCGGTCATGAGGAGACATCCTGGTTACGTCTTTCAACAGGACGACGCCCGTCCTCACACAGCTCGTCTGACTCGGGATTTGCTGGAAGAACAGAACTTTCAGGCTGTCGACTGGCCGCCAAGATGACCTTGGCCAGGGTCTTCAGCAGGAATAGAGAGCAATACCTCTTAAGACAATCAGACACCTTGCTCAGAGCATGAGAAAATGTTGTGAGGCAGTCCGACAGGCCGGCGTAAAAATGAATAACCTGCAGTTACATTATTCCCTACAAATAATGGGGATTAAATTCTCTGACCAAGCTTTTCAACTGGCTAACAGTCGATGTTGTATTTCTGAAAATAAATCTCAAATTTCATAATGCTGATTTATTTTAAGTGCACTGACATCGGGTGTTGCTAAACTTTTGTTACTAAGTGTATACTCTTCTCAACTAATATACGAGCCCTTAAAATAATGCATTACCTCCTGATTGGTAATGTGTCCGCAAATATGTAGTATTGGCCCACACCCTGTGCTAATGCAGTGGATCTGCTCTCCATCTCTTATAAACTGTAGGCTATAAATTATAAGTAAATAGAAATAAAATATAAATAAACGTTATTTTAAGCAGGCATGCTAGGCTATAAAAATGCTAAGACTTCAGATAACTGAGGCACGCGCCTGTTTTGTCCTAAATTCCCTGTACGCGATGGAGAAAAAGTTGACCACCACAATGGACCCCTTGCCAGATGCATACACCGCGATCGCCAGATGGAGCTAAATCTGTATCCGGGGCAGTTTAGATCCGTGCTGCAGATACAGACACATAGAGGAAACTGTCGATGAGCGAACCCCCCAGGATTTCTTGGATTGTTTGGATAATTTCGAATGCACAGCATGGTAATATCACCAAGTATACATTAGAGATAACAGCTGTCAATGTCAAGTGACTTAAAATGGAAGGATTCTTATCTTTATGCCCGGTTTTAATGCTGGAAGTTCCCAAAGGCTATTGTGCCTTTGCATATTCATTACCCGGGGGTTAGCCCACTTGGACTGTCATAAAAATGACCATCGTCCACGCACGACGAGTGGAAAAAAGCTTATAACTTTTTAGGAAAGTGATAGCGCCTTCTGTATACAGCTGACTGCAAAAATGTATAGATAGGTCTAATGTTACTCTAGCTGACAAATTAAGACGATTAGCTGCTTTACTCAACAAATAAATCCTGGTTTTCTCCACAAATCCTTCTCAATCTTTTTGTATCCCAATCGAAAGACATATTTATATCAACATGTAGCTAATCGAAGGATAACAATCTGGAGTACCTGTTGAATGAGAATTTATTGGAAGGTAGGGACGATTTATATATTTTACGTGACATTTTTGAAAGTCTAAGCTTGATAAACCCATTACGATCCTGGGCTGACATTGTATACAGTGAGCAGCTCCTTGGCTACTCAGGGGTGTTTATCGGTGGAGAAATGCATTTAATACTCCCATTTTTCTGCCCAGAAGTTGATAGTTGGAGTCTTTATCCATTTATACCTCACTTACCAGATGTCTCTGTCTCACGAGCGGCGATAGAAAAGCCGATGAAAGCTAACAACAAAATTTCACATTGTGATATGTAATGGCAGTTCATACAAACAGGACAGCCGACCGCCCCGGATATCATGAAGGAAGGTGCGGACACCTAACGGCAGAAATCTGAACCGCGCATCTGGCAAGGCCGCCATTGTCACGATAGGCCTATAATTTGCACCCTGATTACACTGTGACAGATCATTGCAATCGTTTGGCCCACTCATAAATGGCACACATCAGTAGCACAGATCCTGTTTATTACCGCTGCTGTTTGCTTCAGCGTCCAACTGACCGGCGGCCGCCGCGATCAGACCCAAAATTAAATAAATGTGCCACTATCCCGTTCCTCCTGAAAAAGAGTTATGACCCAACAGCTACTGTTCAACCCAGTAAGGTGATATGTGCAAAAAACATGGAGGCTGTTTTTACACAGACCTCTGTGTAATTAAATTTGCCCAAAGTCAGCACTAACAGCCAATATCTTTTCAAAGAATTTTTTCAGGTACCACCAAGGTCATGGATATGAAGAATGAAGGAACTGCCAGCACCATAGCTGTGAGGACTACCCTGAAGACAAATTAAGTTCGTTATTCGGCATGTAGACGTGCTAAATTTGATACTGTATTTCTACAGTTTCACGCGCGCATGAGGAAGCTTCAGCCGTCCTTGTTTGCTTGAAAAATGTTTTAATAGGCTAACACAATTAGCGACCATTTTTTCAATTTATGCCAGTACACTTATGTAGGCCTATGTGTTGTCTTATTTTGCTGGTCGTGAATGAACTGGTGGTGGCAGCTTCTAATTAAAGTGACTTAAACCACACTGGGATACTTGGGACGAGCATTTCTCACAAATAGGCAATGATGTTTATTTACATCAAAGCAAAGCTCCTAAATAGTGTTGCCGTTTGGATCCTTGTTGTCACAGCGGAAAACGGTCCGGTTCTGCTGCTAGATTCGATTAATTCCACTGCCGTCAGTCATCATTCAATATGGCCAATAACATCAATTTACGCCGTATAATATTATAGAAACAATAGCAGAAACAAAATGAGTTGGAACACCAAGACAAGAACAGATGGCGCGTAATTGCCTCGTGGTGGAAGCCAGGGAGTCAATTTTTACCGCTCTCGAGGGAGAGACTATTTCTAAAAGTGCAGGTGCATTCGTTTTGATCGGTAAAAGCCTGGAAGATGGGCGCGAATAACAAGAACAAGAAAAAGAACCTCGTCACGCGCTCATTAGCGAATAATTTCGCAAAAGCACGATTACTTTATTGGCGAGACCTGGATGCACTTGTACACTTTCATTACGCCAAATGAAATAAACAAGGCGAAAGGCAGACCCGCAGCGAGGCCATCAGAGTGATTGTCGATAGATGAAGCACTGGATCGGGCATGACTGAAGTCTAGTATATTCCAATGTCTGTCTCATCTGTAAGCAAACCAGGCCAGCACACTGCTCGGTCCAAATGCAATATCTTTTATGTGGCAAAATTAATTTTTGTGACAAATTTTCAAATTCTACGGAATGCATTCTGGGAAAAGCTCAACACCAACAGAGTTCACACTCCCATGACTTCACCATAGACAAAGAACTACAAACAATCCATACGTAATTTTACGCGTTAATTTGACAGAATGTAGTGACGCAGTGATTCAAATTTCTCGCATGAAAACCGTTGTTTTGTTTCACCATACATAACAACTTGAAACTATCCTAAAACAAAACAACCTGAAAAACTACCCTAAAATTCTTGCTTTTTAGATTTATTGCGAGCTCCTATTTTACCCACGGAGGGGCGCTAAAGATATACTGAGTTTCAGGCAATCACAGGTGAAGAATAAATGTTATGATGAAGATGCGTCACATCACGTCCGTAGAAATCTAAAATTTTACTCGCAATCTGGACGCTGGGTGTGGGCCAATATTATACAATACCATTGGATATGACTGCAAACGTCGCGGACAAGAAAATAAATGTAAAAGTTTATATCTTACAATGCAATGAGCGAATTCTCGATAGCCTTTTTTAGCACTGTTCGTTCGACAAAACTTGTTTTGAAAGCTTAATATATACTAAAATTCTTAATTGAATAATTATTTTCTTTACATGACTATTTGCTCCTGCTGTACGTTTTCACTGGTAATTGCGCAAGGATGAAGGAAAGGGGGGGAAAAAGAAGCATAAATCAGCCACTTGTGACCAGGAAAATAACCAGCATGGACCTCGCAAATATTTTATCCATTCGCACTTCTGTGTCATGTTCATGTAATGACTTTAATAAAGACGTTGGATTTATTGAAATATAATTTTTCAGTGTAAAAATTGCCCCTTAATTTGTAGCAGAAAATGCATGACAGTAGAAACGCGCAATGTCATTCATTGTCAACGAGTAATTCGAGTGTTGCATGACTCAACTTGCAATGACAGATTGTGCGTCACTTTAAACCCAGAGACGGGCCGTCCCTATTAACGAGAGGTCTGCATTACCGCTGGGGCTCGGCCCGCTGAACGGTTGTGCCTATGATTCGCAAAATAATTATGGTCACTGATCCTTAACCCATCTAGAATTGCGCTGAAGAGGAAGGCGCATATGACAATGAATCTCAAATTTTAATTTGGAGTTAAACAAAGAGACATACGATTTTGCTGATCCGACATAAATATTGTAGTCTAAAAAATAGGCTGCTTCTGTCGTCAGCGTTCAGTTCTTCATGACAGATTTACATAACTGTTCTGCTTATAAGCTATTGTTCATTTGCATTTGGAAGATAGCCTAAATAAACACATAACTAAATTAGTTCACCAAATGAGAACATGCAGTTGCTGCTTGCATCTCTGGGGTCAAAGGAATCGGTCGAGTTTAAACAATATTGAATAAAGTTGCCATTCAATCCATTCAATGACTGGCTAAAATCTGTCATCCATAGGCACAAACAGACTCTTGCCAGATGGAATCATCCCAGTGACGCTCTGTCAGGCCTGTACAGCCATCTCAGTTTCTCTCTGTCTCAGGGGCTTTTTAGCATTAACCTTGTCTCTGGCGAGTGAAGTACACACACAGGTGGATTCAGGTACGGTGATCGACTCTGGTCTGTTTGGGATCCCCGCAGATTCCGGAGCCTCTGCAATGGCTCGGAGTGACAGTCTTAACATTCTGAACAAGAGGACTGTTGGGCTTGTAATGAGTCTGCAGATGGTGGTTGAAACGTTCTCTCATCAGTCCTAACTCCTAACTCGCCTCTTACCTGAGAGTTCCTCAGTTGTACAAATGTTGCTTTACGTGCTTTTCTTTGAGATTAAAATGTATAACTGTAAAACAGTTTACCAAATTTAAAATCCAACAGTGTTTTTCTCAGTGTAATACAAAGCACCGAGCGATACCACATAAGGGAGAGCTGGCACGAAAGTTACATTTTTCACATGGACGTCATTTTAAAAGATAAAGTTACAGACCGAAAGAAAATTAGAAGCGATTAACTACTTTCGTGTGTGCTCTGTCAATATCAGGTGCTAAATCATCTCCATATATATTGACTTCGGCATGGTTTGACGTCGAACAGAAGTTGCGGGTTGCTTCCTTTGACCCATCCAGCCGGGATGAAAGTAATGCACGGGCAGGGCAAAAGGAACGTGAACAAATTTACTGGAATCTTTTTACATTTATGTCGTTAGAACAGAGGCAAAAACAGCCAGACATTTGTTTTAAATATTTTAATAGGCTTCAAATGTTCCAAAAGTGAACGTGAACATTTTTAATGTTCAAGTTCTATTTATAAAAATTATCCCAGATAGCAAACACCTCCGCTCCGGATCTGCCCTGGATCTACCCCAGCTCCAGCTGATCCGGCTCAGAGCCGGGGCAGATCCGGAGCGGAGGAGCTTGCTATCTGGGATGAAATTACTCATCACAGTTGTGACAGGTATAATGAGTGGCACCCTCAGTGCATGCCTCATGCGCCCACAGCACACAAAAGATGCACCGAACCCACACTTCTCCAGGCAAAGATGAGGCAAATGTCTCCCCACAAACAGACACTAATCATTGTTGCCCTGAGAAACTGTGGTTGCAGTGTGTCCACTAAGCCTCGTTTTCTTTGGGAGTTGTGAAGAGGACTGTTTTCTCTGGCCCCTCTGCCGAGTCTCCTCTTCCAAAGCAGCTTTCACCAGGGTGTCGGTGTTATGGCCCCCATTTGTTATTACATTTACGACAGCAAGGGATGACAGACACAACTTTAAAAACTTCAACAGATTTAATTAAACAAAGGCAACTAACAACAAACTACTCTTCTGACCGATTGTTAAATACAAGAACAAAAATAATTACAGTCCCTTTGGTTGGGTTGCTTTGTGATGTCCTGGGTGAGGAAAATGCTCCCACACTGGCAAAAATCCACTAAAAACTTCATCGGTGTTGAACAGAATGACAGGTCTGGTCACATGTATCCTTCTCCTTGCAATTTCTCCTACTACTCCACTCCCTCAATTTTCCTCCTTATATACTCTTTTGCAGACCCCTCCCACATTTAGACCTCTTTTTTTTAATTCTCTGGGACTTGTCCCAGACATGCCCAAGACATGCCCAAACCTAGCTCCAGTCCAGAGGTCTTCACGGGTCCAATTTGACGGACCCAAACCCAAATAGACCCGTGAAAATTGGACCCGGAGCCGACTGGCCCTGAGCTATTATTGTAAATATGAGTTCCGAGCCGAAATGGACCCGTGAAAATTGGACCCGGACCCCACTGGCCCCGAGCTATTACTGTAAATATGAGTTCCGAACCCTTAAAAACCCGTGGAACCGAAATGCTCGAGTTGCTTTATGATTTAATACAAGTTGTCTAGCGTTAACTAAGCCTTGTTTTTATTAGCTTAAGTTACTACTTTCTGTTCCTTACCTAAACGTAATCTTATAACTGGTTCCCCGGCTGCGGCCGCTGCCAGCCCCTCTGGCCATAACGTGATGTAAACAGAAATAAATCCGCGTCGTCATTTTCTTGTTTAGATGGTCATGTACTGTAATCCTTCTTCTTAGCCATTGCTAACGCTAATCCAGTAGAACATATTTCCTCTTGATTAATTTAACATTATAATTTTCGAGTTTCCATTGTGCTGTGCAGAGCGTAACGTTGCCTCGGTAACAACGCGCTACGGCAACTCGGTTGTTTAACCATTTTGAACCATTAACCATAACGTTACATTAATAAACAAACTTTTTAAACTGCCCCGAATCCTGACCTGTCTACTTTAGCTTGAACCTTCACCTTTGACGTAAGTCACGCGGGCTGGTCGTAGCTAGTCGTAGCCTCGCATTGAAGTCTGGAAGGGGGGAAAGGGGAGGGCGGCGGTTATTGACAGCTGTGACCGCCAATCGCCAGGTCCTCTCGGGCACTGTAGGACCCGGCCTTTCACAATAAGAGCCCTGAGACCCGAGACAAACTCCACCAGTTCCGACCCGGACCTGGAGTCACTTCTTGCGAGTGGACCTGAAACCCGAGCTGGGTCGGGTCGGAACCTCGGGTTTTCGGGTTGTCGATTTTTTCCGAAGACCTCTACTCCAGTCTGGGCTTAACAAAAAAAGGTCAATACTGCCATCTAGTGGCTTCTTTTCATATTACAGTCGGTCAGTATTGCTGTTGACCTGCAACATTCAATGAGATTACAGTCAGAATCAGCTTGTTTTCATACAAGTAAGAGAATCAAGATGAGTTAAAAATGACACTATGCTCACCTCTTTCTGCCTCTCCTTTTATTTTCTTTCCTCGAGCCAGCCTTTGGATATGGGCGAACCTTTTCTGGGCTGAACCTCCGTACTGGCGTGCGACTAGATGTTTCTGAAACCACTAGCATACCTGGATAGATGATATGGAAAAAAAATCCTTGGCAAGGCTCAACATGCACATTTAAAGACACACACACACAGACACAAACTCTCATCATCTACAGGACTGGCTGAGTCATGGGGATGCAGCTCCAATAGGCTCTGGCTAGGTTAGTGTCTCAAGGGAGCAGGCGCTGGCGATGGTGCTGGTGATGAAGGGGGCGCTGGTGATGGAGCTGGCGCTAGCACTGGGGATGGAGCTGGTGCTGGTGCTGGTGTAGGACGGTCGGTCACAAAAGCTGGAGCAATGTCTGCCTCACTGAAAATATCTGGATTCAAGGGCCAGATACCGGTACACTCGAACCCTGATGAAATGCTGCTTGGTGTCGCAGCTTGAGGCTGAGCTTTAGCTACAAGACTTGGGATGTTGTAGATGGTCAAAGTTCTTCCAGGGTTCATTCGCATCCAATTGTCTGCTGCCCTGCTAATGTAGTGCTTCAGAGGACCAGAAACGCTTCTGTCGAGCGGCTGAAGACGGTGGGAGCAGTGGGGTGGAAAAGACAGGAGTACAATGCCATGTGACTTGCAAAAGTCAATAGCTGCCACAGGGAGGTGAGATGCATGATTATCTAAGAGTAGCAGAAACTTTGACTCCGGGGTCACACGGGTGTGTCTTGCAAAATGCTGTCTCCTCCATCCACCCCGATCCATTAGCAGAACCAGTGCAGCCAGGGGGACCATCCCGGATTAAGTGGTCATGTAACTTCTTCCTTGGGAAGATAAAGTAAGGGGGAACAAAGTTGCCTTGTGCGTTGGCAGCAAAGGCAACGGTTACCAATGTCACTCTTTCCCCGGAGGTCACAGCACTGACCTGGCGCTGGCCCTTAGTGGCAGTGACTTTGACTGGCACTTGAACTGTTGTGGTACCTGAAATAATGAGTGAAATGCATTAGTGCTGGTGCAAATGTAATGTGAAAAAAAGCCACTACACTACAAGCCACTGCAGTATTGACCTTTTTTGTTAAGCCCAGTCTGGAGCTCGGTTTTGGGCATGTCCTGGGAATGTCTGAGAGGGGAAGTCCTAGAGAATTGAAAAAAGTCTAAAAGGTGGGAGGGGGCTGGAAAAGAGTATATAAGGAGAAAAATTGAGAGTGTAAAGTAGTAGGAGAAATTGCAAGGAGAGGGAAACATTTGAGCAGACCTGTCACTCTTTTCAAGACCTGTGAAGTTTTTTTGTGGATTTTTGCCTGTGTTGGAGCATTTTCCTCTCCTGGAACATCACCAAGCAACGTCATCTCAAGGGACTGTAAATATTTTTTTTCTTGTATATGTCAATCTTGGTCAGTAGTATAAATTGTAGGTTAGTTGTGTTATGGCCCCAATTTGTTTTTACATTTACAACATAACAGCAACAGCAACAGCAAGGGTTGACAGACACAGTTTTAAAAACCTCAACACATTTAATTAACAGACAAAGACAATAACAACTAACTAACAACAAATGACCAAGATTGAATTATAACAAAAACAAAAATATTTACAGTCCCTTTGGGTTTTCTGGTGATGTGCTGGGTGAGAAAAATCCACAAAAGAAACTTAACAGGTCTTGAACAGAAATGACAGGTCTGGTCACACGTATCCTTCTTCTTGCAATTTCTCCTACTACTTTACTGTCTCAATTCTTTTCCTTATATACTCTTTTGCAGACCCCACCCACATTTAGACCTCTTTTTTTTATTTTCTGAGACTTGCCCCAGACATGTCCAGGACATGTCTAAGCATGACTCCAGTCTGAGCTTAACAAAAAAAAGGTAAATACTGCCATCTAGTGGCCCATATTCACATTACAGTTGTCAGTCTTTGTGTGATTAGGTCTGTTTGGGTTTTGGAATTTTGTCTGTCATCCCTTGCTGTCTTCCATGACGTGGCAAATTGGGGCCATAACACAAATCACTGTTGCTTTTAAATTTATCTAAATATAAGTTTTTACCTGTTTCATCCATGTTCCAGATGTCATCTGCCTCAAAATTATAGCGGGTGAGGACAGTCTTTAGGTTGTTAAAAAACGCGGTCAAATTCGTCTTGTTGAAGCTGGTGGACGGGACATGCTGATGGCTTGAGGTCGACGGATGGACAGGGTTTTGTTGCGCTCGAGGAAGGAGGTGGTTTTTCTTCCATGAACATGGAGTTTTGAGGCCAATATTTTCAGCCAGCTCATATGCAAACTTTCGCGCCTAAAAAAAAAGCTTAAAAAAAGAGTTTAGTTCCCAGATATCAAGCACCTCCTCTCCGGATCTGCCCCGGCTCCAGCTGATCCGGTTCAGAGCCGGGGTAGATCCGGAGCGGAGGTGCTTGCTATATGGCGGTAGTTGTGTAGCTCTGTCTGCAGTGTTACTCGCATCTCTTTAGGACTCAGGCTAAAATATATATTGGCTGCTCTCTTTATATACGCCTGCAGTCTCTCCTCCTGGTCTTCTGTGAAGACTTTGTTGTGAGCCCTGTACCCCGGGGCCCTGATCTGCTGCAGTCTCTCCTGTTCTTCTGTGAAGACCCGGTTGGGAGCCCTGTACCCCGGGGCCCTGATCTGCTGCAGTCTCTTCTCCTGTTCCTCTGTGAAGACTCTGTTGTGAGGCCTGTACCCCGGGGCCCTGGTCTGCTGCAGTCTCTTCTCCTGTTCCTCTGTGAAGACTCTGTTGTGAGGCCTGTACCCCGGGGCCCTGGTCTGCTGCAGTCTCTTCTCCTGTTCCTCTGTGAAGACTCTGTTGTGAGGCCTGTACCCCGGGGCCCTGGTCTGCTGCAGTCTCTTCTCCTGTTCCTCTGTGAAGACTCCGTTGTGAGGCCTGTACCCCGGGGCCCTGGTCTGCTGCAGTCTCTTCTCCTGTTCTTCTGTGAAGACTCTGTTGTGAGCCCTGTACCCCGGGGCCCTGATCTGCTGCAGTCTCTTCTCCTGTTCTTCTGTGAAGACTCTGTTGTGAGCCCTGTACCCCGGGGCCCTGGTCTGCTGCAGTCTCTTCTCCTGTTCCTCTGTGAAGACTCTGTTGTGAGCCCTGTACCCCGGGGCCCTGGTCTGCTGCAGTCTCTTCTCCTGTTCCTCTGTGAAGACTCTGTTGTGAGGCCTGTACCCCGGGGCTCTGGTCTGCTGCAGTCTCTTCTCCTGTTCCTCTGTGAAGACTCTGTTGTGAGGCCTGTACCCCGGGGCCCTGGTCTGCTGCAGTCTCTTCTCCTGTTCCTCTGTGAAGACTCTGTTGTGAGGCCTGTACCCCGGGGCCCTGATCTGCTGCAGTCTCTTCTCCTGTTCTTCTGTGAAGACTCTGTTGTGAGGCCTGTACCCCGGGGCCCTGATCTGCTGCAGTCTCTTCTCCTGTTCTTCTGTGAAGACTCTGTTGTGAGGCCTGTACCCCGGGGCCCTGATCTGCTGCAGTCTCTTCTCCTGTTCTTCTGTGAAGACTCTGTTGTGACCCCTGTACCCCGGGGCTCTGGTCTGCTGCAGTCTCTTCTCCTGTTCTTCTGTGAAGACTCTGTTGTGACCCCTGTACCCCAGGGCCCTGGTCTGCTGCAGTCTCTTCTCCTGTTCTTCTGTGAAGACTCTGTTGTGAGGCCTGTACCCCGGGGCCCTGGTCTGCTGCAGTCTCTTCTCCTGTTCTTCTGTGAAGACTCTGTTGTGACCCCTGTACCCCGGGGCCCTGGTCTGCTGCCCTCCTGCCTCTGCCCTCCTCTTGCAGTACCTGAACAGGGCGACATGACAAACGCCATGCACTTCTGCTGCCCTACTTATACTATCGCCTCTTCGGACATCAAAAAAAGGCCCTTGTGTACACCTCCGGGTCAACCGTTCCTCTCTGGGTAGTTCTGACCCTAACTCTAGGCATTTTCTGTCGGTAAAACATAACACACATTTTTATTGAGCTTTTAAACAAAAAATGCGACCGCATTAGCAGAGAGGGACGAACGTAACTGTTTCTACTTCAGTCCCGACTCCTGACATTTGAACGAGGATTACTTCCAAAGTGGAAAAATTCTGACATTTCAAACTTCACCATATGTTACGGAACTAAATCCCCTATCAATTCATCATAAATATGATACATGGGGCGATAAAGACAATCTTTAAACAGAAAAAGTTTACCGTTCGTCTGAATTTACTCTCCGCTGTGGAAAACGGTCTCCTCGGGCTTGTGCCGCGAGGAAGACTGGACGCCTCAAGAATGTTCGCAGGTCTGGGGAGGGGCGCGAGCTGCACGTGCTGACCTGTATGACGCATCGAAGTGCGGATGGCTGTGAGTAAATCGCCGTGATACTTTCGTCCAGAGTTACTTTCGCACCGGATCTACTTAAGTTGCTTTCAGAACGCGTGTATTCGCGTCTTTGCATTAACTTTGAATGTAATCTGTCGTGCGAAAAATTCGTTTCGTGTCCCGTGTGAAAGCAGCTTAAGTATGCGGTATAACTCGGTGCTTATATTCAAAGTAAATGCAAAGACGCGAATAGGTTGACTTTGAATGTAATCTGTCGTGCGAAAATTTTGTTTCGCGTCTCGTGTGAAAGCGGCTTTAATGGGAAAGGTCATTATTAAAGATATGAAAAAGGTGTTAGAAGAACAAGAAGAAACCTTATTGCGTTGAGGTATGTTTACCAGAAAGAATCAAAGTTGATGTTTACAAGTAATGTTTTTTTCTCTCATAAATTAGACATGCGCTGCAGCTGTACAGTAACTTTGGACATAAGATAAAATAACAGAGTGATGAGAACAGGCCATTCAACCCAACGAGACATGATATTTTCCTGTCATTGAAGTGAAACTAACTCAGCATATTAAAACTGTAGACGATCAAGCCAGGACCTCCCATTGTTTCCGCCTTTTTGACGTGGCTAGGCAAGCTATTCCACACTAACATCAGGGCTGAATTTCCTCTTGGCTAACTTCCATTTGTGATCCAAAGTTTTGCAAACAGAATTTGGTCTAAATAATCTGAGAGAGATTATTATAGCCTAGAGAACATAACATGTTTGTATGTCAATGCATTTTTAGCTATTAATACAGTAAAAAAAAATATACATTAAATTTTCAAACATTGCAGAGGGCAATTTCATATTTTACTCCAGGCCTCTTAGTTCGACTGTGGGAGGATTGTGATGCTGTATCATGCTCTGGCGTTCCAGAAGATTCTATGATTCTGACTGTTTTGGCAGGGTCCCTTCCTGTTTAAGCATGATAATGCTCCATGTACAGAGAGAGGTTCACACACACTGTTTGGCAATAATCAAGCAAAAGGATTTGTCCGCCCTGCACAGAGCCTGACCCCAAACCTGCTTCAGCGCCAGGTATAATCGTCCAACACACCGACCTCATCGGTGCGATTCTGGCTGAAACAAACGTTCTGGCAGTCTGCGGATAACCTTCCCTGAAGAGTGGAGACAGTAATGGCAGCCAGACAGAGGACCGACTTCGTATTAATCCCTGTGATTTCGGAATGAGATTATGTTCACATGATACAGAGGCTGTAGTTTAGGTTCAGGTGTATCTTCCTGAATTTCATTGTTTTTCCCCAAGACTGGATGCATGGGTGCAGTCACACTTATGCAAACAAGTTGGGAAAAATGGATTTCAATCAATTTGTCAATTTGCATTAGAATATTCCACAAACGATGGGAAGATTCTCATAAATAGAATATGGCACAAATTCCAGGCGAGCTCTGCACAGACCTGGATCCTTTTATTGTCCCCGGTCCGCGCCGGCCGGCTGTATCAAACTAATAAATTACAGCCCCATCTCTCTGATAACTTCGGAAAAAGGATTGATTCTGTCTGCAGCTGTGACCCAGGGTTACCTAGCAACAGGTCGTGCCCAGATAAAATGTACAAGAGGGTTGGGGAAGCATTCATACAAGTCTTTGAGAGAGAGAGAGAGAGAGCGAGACAGAGAGAAAACAGAGAGCGGGTCTACAGAGAGACTGAGTTAGAAAGCGATGTAGGGAGAGGTGAGAGAGAGGGAAAGGAGGCAGTTTCTCTGCAGCAAAAATAGTTTTGTGTGAGCATTTATCGGATAACATTGGGATGAATTTGAGGAAAGATTGGGAAATTGCTCTGAAAGAAAAGCTCTCCCTGTCAATACTGAAACAACTCATGAATAAAAGAACTCCTGCCTGAAACATGTAACGATTATTAATTCACCAGAAGATTACCAAAGGCTCAGTGGTGCCCAGGCCTGTAGGTCTAGGCAAAGCCCTGGGGAGTATTTTAAAAAGCAGGATTGTCAAGCTAGCAAGATCACTGCTAAGTAAAAACACACGAACGCTATTCTTTCCTCAGTTTGTATCCTAGATCCTTGAGTGTTCACAGTTTTACCAAGTGCAGTTGTCTTGTTGAGTCAGAAATCCTGCTTTGGGAAACAGGGCCCTAGTCTCTGGTTTGGGATCACTGCCTGGAATCCCACAGGATAGGTAAACATAACAGTACAAAACAATACATATTCACACACAATCTCTGTCTCTCTCATCCACACGCATGCATTCCCTCAATATTTCCACAACATTTGCATCAAAGCATTTGTTTTTTGGTTGAGTTGACTCCGTACATACTTTGTTATTATACACAAAGTTAAAATTGAAATTTCAGCTTTTATCAAAAGGTATATTTATATGCTTTGAGTTCACCATGCAGGAAATTGAGTGTTTCTCCACCGAAACCCAAAAGCCAGGAATTTGTGCAACAGCCACATATGAATTTCCTAAGTACAATTTTAAAACTGGAATAGAGCAAATTAAGAAATGATCGGTTCCATTTCCCCCTGTGTCTCAAGTGTCATGGAGCCTATCGCCTGATTTCTGCTCTGTTTCTTGGAAACAGGTCGGTGTAAATGCATTTTTAAATACAGTGTCAAGGAAGTTGAGTGCACCGTATATGTCACTGACACATGCAGTGCTACGTGTAATCATCATATCATCATGCTGTCCGTAGCTGTAATGCTGAGTGACTGATGATTAGGCTGTAATGTAAGGTACTATGGCGGAGTTCCAACTTAAGGAAGTTTGCGGATGCAAATTGGCATCCTGCTATAGGACACCCTGTCCGAATCTGGGAGCGTGCTTCATTGGAGCAACGCTTAAGTGCATTCACCACAGTCATGTGATCAACGCTGTCAGACCAGGCTAATGCCCACCTCACCTCAACGAGTGTAAACATGACATCAATGAAGCGCCAGGTCTCTGTTAGCACATACACAAACAGCTGGACCAGCACAGCAGGTATTACACTGCTGCTCACAATGGCTTATGATTATTAAGCTCCTGGAGCACGGGATCACTGATCTCAGACCAGTTTCCCCGCCCAAAGCTTCTGTTCAATCTACTATGGTCAGAACACCCCAAACTGATCCTTAAACAGCGCTATAATTCAAATATTTTTTAAGGATAGGGGCCACTATATTTTTAAAAAGCTGCCAGAAATTCAGTGTCAGTAATATTGGGAGTTGCGATTGTTGTGCATTTTGCACAATATTTGATATTTATTGGCAGCACAAAGCAGGGGAAACATTTCACTAAAGGCTGCGCTAATTTTGTACATGAGGATGACAGCAAATACACTGTATTATTACGCATCCACAAACACACACACACACGCACACACACACACACACAGCCACCACTGCATACAGTTTATCATTTAATCTGGAATGAGAATCCGTCTCGATTTGATTGTCATCGGGAAATGTGTACAGAGTATTGAGCTTTTCCAAGGACAGCCAGCGTCTGGCAATTTCTATCAGCAGAGTTAATTAATTTGCAGCCAGTGCAAACGGACAGCAATCAAAGATGGAATTTCTGGCTGTGAATTTTTTTTTTTTTTTCATAAATACTGTGATCCAAAGCCTTTCGTGTAGTTTGGCTGATCTACAGAGAGTAAAAAAAAAAATTCACCTCTGAAAACTGGATGACGCCGCAAATATTACAGAGAAAGTGACAGTAGTAGGCAGCCTATAGTTCATGTATCTCATCCGTCCTGGATTCAGATCAGGTGAATGAGTCTTCAGTCCTTTTTTAGATTTAGATTCCTCCGTGTGCCTCTCTCTCTCTTTCTCTTCTCATCTTTAATTTCTTCCTCAGTCTCACCCGTTTTTCAGCTTTCTCTCTTCCCCTACTCATAATATGTGTGTGTTTGAGAGAGAGAGAGAGTGTGTGTGTGTGTGTGTGTGTGTGTGGGTGGTTGGGTCGTGTTTACCTAAAATGTCCCGATAAGTAACGGAAAACCAGATTTTTTTCATTCTTATGGGGATTTTTTCAGGTCCCCATGACGAAATTGAGCTATTTTAGGGTTAGGGGTTAAGGTTAGGGTTGGGATATGATTAGGGTTAGGGTAAAGCATGTACTGTTTAGGGTTAAGGTCAGGGAAAGGGGTTAGGGAATGAATGCAAGTCTATGGAATGTCCCCACAAGACATGAAAACCCAACATGTGTGTTTGTGTGTGTGTGTGTGTGTGCGTGTGTCTGTGTGTTTGTGTGTATATTTGAGTTTGTGTAAATTTGAGAGTGTGTTTCTGTGTGTGTTTGCGTGTGTGTGTGTGTGCGTGCGCACGAGCGTGTGTGTGTGTGTGTGTGTGTGTGATTGTGTGCATGACAGCAGCCATCAAAGGTAACTCCTCACTCTGCCCTGTGGGCCGGCCTGTGTGTGTTTGACGGGCTAAACACAGCGCCCTGCTCAGCATTGCTGTGTGTGTTAGGAGTTCATTATTATCAAGTCCATCGTGATCAGGGCCAGGCCTCCGACACAAAGATACGTGTCACAGAGGAGGCGAGTGGGGGCGGCAGCTTGGGGCGTCACCACAGGGAACAGGGTCCAATGATCAGGCTGCCCAGAGCCTGTCTGACCTGTCAAATCACAGTTAATCAAGCCCAGGGATCAGTCTGTGGACTGCAGTAGAGCACAGTCTTCAGCACAAGCCTGTGAGAAAGAATTTCATGATCAGGAAAAATAAACTCACCAATGGAAAAAATATACACAAATAAACCAAGACATGGACAGTAAAAACAGTGAGCATTAAAACAAATAAAAAAATACACTGAGTATTAAAACATACAGCTTGAGAGAGTTAGCGATACGCCATACTGTATTTATTTTACTATATCTCATGATAATTGGAGATACAGGGTTTGGTCACAGCGTGAGAAACAGCTAAGTATTGGGTTTGTGAGGCTCACTATAAACTGTTTTGGTAAAGACTGGCTCAGGATTAATTCTGTGGTGATTTTTAATGTTATGGTGCAACAATTTTTAGCAGCTATCTGACCAAATGACTCTCTGCCCCTGTCAGAGAGTGCAGACATACGGCGACAGCTCTTTTTTGCATTTGTTGAATACGCTACCTCTCAAAAGTGTGAAATCACAAGATATTTTTCCATTTCTTTCAATAAAAGTGTTTTTATCTTCTTCAATAGTATGATCAAGCACCAAATGGTATTTTAAGAGGTCTTGTTTAGCATGTTGAGTATGATAAAAACCATAAATAATATTGTAATCAATTCCAGTGATTGGTCATCAAAGTATCCCTGGTGAGATTAAACCACTGTTATGCAAACTTTAGGCATTT
Organism: Gymnothorax reevesii; assembly: GCA_029721435.1. Taxonomy (NCBI): domain Eukaryota; kingdom Metazoa; phylum Chordata; class Actinopteri; order Anguilliformes; family Muraenidae; genus Gymnothorax; species Gymnothorax reevesii. The sequence continues at coordinate 53,977,304 of CM056590.1, forward strand.
AGGATATTAATTTAACTGAAGTATCATTCTCAATTGATTTCTAAGTGGATCACGTTATTTCCCATAAGTGTGTCTTCACAAACTTTCTGAAGCACTTGACCCCCCAGTAGCTCTATGCAGTTTAAATTAGGTGATTGGGATGGCCGCTGATTTCCTTTTAGTCTGAATTTATGCTTTGGGTCATTGCGTTTCTGTAACATGAAGTTTCTCTCATTTAACTGATGTCAGAATCACTAGTTATTCCAAACTTTTGAGTGTTAGCACATGATACGCATAGTTTTTTACACGGTTTACATTTACACCTTAAATAACTCTGCCAATTGTATGACTGATGCTAGAAGTGGCAAATTTAATCTCAGTCCTGGCTAATCCTCATATTTCCTGTCTGTGAGGGAGAGAGCAAATTATGTACAACAGGCAGAAAGTTCACTTCTCCAGTGAGGTAAGTGTCATTTTTTTAATTTATGTAATTCGCAAATTCAGTTTATTGCAAGATGTACGTACATCATTTGCTTTGCTGGTGTATTTCTTAAGGAAAGCGCCCATTAACTGAGTGCTTGAGAACAAAAGTGGTCTAACACCATATTTGTTTTAAGTTCTAATCTTTAAATGAGTCCAGTAGTCAATCTGTTAAGTGCAATAATGGATTAAGTCAGTGTAGCACCAGTACTGTGCACTAAGTGGGTCAAATGTTCCACACTTCAAGAATGCATTAAGTGCTCAGTGCAGCAGTGGTCCAAAATGAAAATTGAAAACAAACAAACAAAAAAAAAAGTGTTGGACGACACTTGTTCTATGGGGCTCAGTTATAAAATAAAACTGTGAACAGAGCGAGAGTTAGTTTGAAAGACTTGTATTCATCTATTTCCTGGGCCAAATGTTCAAATTGCTCCGGTTCTGATTGTAAGTGCCTGATTATTCCTGGTGGTTTGTGATGCTGTATTGAAGCGTTTGAGATTACTGTACATGTTACCCTGTTACTGGTGTCTCTGCTGAGGAGGTCAGAGGGGGGAGTGCTTGAATGTGACTCTGTCTTAGCAGTTGTGAGGGCCCCATGCCTGAAAGCTGGCCCCAGGGCCCTTCAATGGGCCCCACACACCTCTACCTCATTAGGGGCCGGGTGGGGGCTGATGGGGGGGGTTTTTACCCCTGCCTCTCATAGACCCCCCGGGACCCCCTCCTGTCTGGGGTCAGGCCCATCTGTCATCACTCCTGCAAGCCAGATGTCTCCATCCTTCTCTCTCTTCTTTCTCCCTATCGTTTCTTATCCTTCTCTCTCTCTCTCTCTATTCCCACCCTCCATGCACTCTCTTTCCTTCTCTTTTTACATCTGCTCACCCGCCTTACCTCTCTTCTCTCTCTTTTATCATCCTCCTCTCCCTCTTTCCCTGTCTTCACTCCCTCCCTACTGTCATCCCTCCACTTCCTCATGTCATCTTTTCTCTCTTTTGGCATCCCCCTCTTCCTTTCTATCTCATCTCCTACTCACTCTCTCTCTTTATCCTCCACTTCCCCTCTCTCTTCCCACCCTCCACTCTTTCTTTCCCTCTGTCATCTTCCACTCCTTCTGTAGTGATGTAGAGATTTTTTGTAGTGACGTTTAGTTTTGTGTATTTTGTAATGCATATGTGTCGGACCGCAGGAGGAATAGCTACTGCTATGCTACAGCTAATGGGGATCCTACTAAACTAAACTAAACTTCTCTCTTGCCACCCTCCACTCCTCTCCATCTCTCATCTTCCATTCCCTCTCTCTTCTCATCCCCCCCTCTCTCTCCTGCCATCTCTTTTCTCCCTAATCGTTCAGCCTAATTTGCGTGACATTGTAAGCATGTTGGTTTTGGTAAATAGCAGATCCTGGGACCCATTTCTCTCAGTTTTCGATCAGCATGCTTCCACTCAACGAGTTGCAAATGTTCATAGATTTATGGCCACCTGCCAAAATAAATCAGGTATATTACAGATCAATAACCCAGAATCTGTAATCTTATGCATGAAGCCCTCTCTACATAATGCACAATCTACATTGCTATCTGACAGATTTATACATTGTCCATTTCATGGTTATACTGTATATATTATTTATATTGCCATCAACTGGACAATATATACAGTCAGAGGGATCTCTGTGCTGTGTGTGTTTATGATAGCTGTGTGTAGGCGTGCGTTTTTACTGTTAAATGTGTAGCCAGGACTTGAGTAGAATTTATTACGGTTTTTTATTTCATTCACATCGATCTTTTTTCTGTTTCATTTAAGACAAGAGAGATTTACTGTATTGGGCTTTTGAATTATATAATATTACAGCAGCTTGACAAATGCTGTGGGGGTATACACTGTTAGAAATTGAATGAGTTTAACAGTTAAATTAATGCATTGTCTCCGTGTTATTTTAACCATTAGTTGAGTCCTGTGTGCTTTTAATTGTGGTTTACTGTTAACATACACGGAACCTCTGTTATAAACTGATTGTAAAATTACAGTTAAAATAACTGGCGCAAAAGATGCAAGTTTATTACAGCGTATTCCTGAGCAGATAGAATTCCGTTCTTAGGCAAAATTCAGCTTTGCCTAGTAGTGGCCTCTCATTAATGAGTTCAATGTCAAGAAAATCAACAGGAGAAGTACTGTGGCTCCAGGAAAGGTCGTAGGGTCACACAAAACAATGGGGTTTGTCTGCAGTGCACCAGGAATAAACATATCTTTTATTTGGTTCCCCAAAAAACTGTTGTAATTATCCTTTTAACTCATGATAGATCTGTGGTGGTGGCATCCATGATGAATTCAAAATCTCCCCGAGAACTCAGTTTTAGGGGTACAATAACAATGATATGACACTAGTGCTAATAATAACGGTATTTATTCTACTAACATTATGAACTCTACAATACTGCAGTAAAGCTTCTACAAATATTATTCTTATTATTATTATCATTAGTACAAATGGCCTCTGAATCCTGCAATGGATGAATGATGTCTGGCACATGTCTGGCCCTGCTTATCGCTTATTGGATGCTAGGATTGGCTGTCGAAGGAAAGCCACTCCCTCAAGTTGGAGGGGAATCGGGGTTTAGATATTTTAACTCTGTCCTGTGGTGACTCTGGTTCCTCTGCTTAATTAATCTCCAAAGGTGGCCAATTAAAAGGTGGGAGGCTGGGCTCCGTCTGACCTGCTATGACTTGCTCGCTCCCTCGGGTCCTACCGCCTTATGTTCCGAAAAAACAGGCTCTGTGAAGACTCCAACTCCCAGCATTCTTTTCTTCTACGTCTTTCTCGGGAGAATAATAATTGTAATCAAGGTAACTTTGAACTCATGGTAAATGCATCAACGCAAGGAGAGTGGAGGCTTGTAGGCCTACCTGACTCCTGGAACATCCTAATCATCTTCAACCCAGTAACAGCGCAGGGATGCCAGATCTGTAAAGTAGCCTACCAATGCGGTTATCGGTTGTACTGTAAATCCCGCACTTACGGGCCTGTCGACCAACAACCAAAACTTGCATACTACGGGATCCCACTGCTATTGTTCATCTAAAGAATGTGCAAAAAAAAAAAACCTCATGATGGAAAAGAGTCTACCTGCTGCATATCATAATCTATTGTTATTCATTCATTACATTCAATGCGTAATTGTTGGCATAAGAAGGATCTGTAATTATTTTCATCTTGTACCGTATTTCGGTAATTTAACATTAACTATCTATTAGTAAAATAAAGAGTATTGCAGGTTAATAACCCAGTTTCTGTGATCTCGCGCATGAAGCCCACTCTACCAAATCGCGCTTTATTGGGGATGGAGCCACCTGCGCTCTCAAAAAATATCCAGACCACGAGAATCGGGTAATGATCTCTGCACGTGTGACTGGCTGCGCAAGGATTAAAGACTTGCATTTCCATGACGCCGATCACGCCAGCTACCCCTCAGGTATACTAACATGAGCACCCTCACCTTGAAAAAAAAAAACATAGCGTGTCGAAAGATTGCAGTGTTGTGCGTGCGCACGGCCCGCTCGCGGAGGCTGTGACAGATGTCGTCTGCGGGCCACTTATCCGAAGCGGGCATCCATCACTGACACTAACGACTCTGATTAAAAACGCACTTAACGGCAACCGGCCTCCTGATGGCTCGGAGTCATTTTTGGATCGCAATTACGTCCAGCATCGGTTATGATCTCAGGCAAGTCGCACCTGGTCTCCGTTAAATTATATGTTATCGTGATCGCGTTTGCATATATTGCTCATACCAAATTAATTAAAATTAAATTATAGTCACCAGGGGATAGTCTATACCGCTGCCTTTTCCTTCTCGCGCTGTCTCTCACTTATCCTTCTTCTCGTCCTGACAATCTTTCAGTTTGTGTTGCTTTTTCGCAGTTTGTCTGCCTGTTGGCCTATTCGGTTCAACTTCAGTTCCAACATTTTTCATCTCCTTAAACTGTGAAATTTCACTGAAGCTTTTTCTTCAGTAGGTTCAAAGAAAAAAAAAACATTTTTTTTTTCATATTATAGGACAAAATTCTGTGTCCGATGACTGCAAAGCTTCACTGAAATTACATAACACTTATGTTGAAAGAAATATTCAAACCAAGGACACAATACTTTTCTGGCTACAGCATTTCGTCAAATTGGAAAATATCTAGATCTTGTGCATTTTATACACATTTTCCTGTAATTCAGCTGAACATATTTAGGATAGTTGGAAACCTTGGGATCTTCACTAGAAATTAAAATTGGCCTGAAGTTGCACAAAGGGCCAAATAGTTGGTGCTGAAATTGCAAGTGTCTGCAGGGGTCACAAAGATAGAAAAATTATTGGGGCGCCCCGGTGGCCTATCGGTCTAAGCATGCGCACCACAAAGGCTGTGTCCTTCCTGCAGCGACCTGGGTTCGATTCCAGCTCAGGTCATTTGCTGCATGTCTTCCCCCATTCTTCTCCCCAACCTTCCTGTCTCTCTACACTGTATAACTGTCAAATAAAGGAAAAAATCCCCCCACCCTGCCAAAAATGGCAAAATTATTAAAGGTAGCTGTAGCAAGGCGAAAATGTGAACAATCATAACGTGTGCAGCATGTTGAAACAAGAATACGAGAATTGAGGTTACAACTAAACTTACCTATGGAGACGGGTAGCTCTGTAGCTAATAACCACAGAATTTCAGCACCGAAAATCAGCATTGAATTCGTCCCTATCTGAACCAGGCTTCACAAAGATAGTGCATTGTGAAGGTGATAGAGCCTGTGTTTGAGGCCGTGTTTCAGATGATTTGACCACTGCCTGTGCACTGTAATCACATACAGGATTGCACACTTTATACAGAACCCAAAACCAGTGAAGTTGGCACGTTATGTAAATCGTAGATAAAAACAGAATACAGTGATTTGCAAATCCTTTTCAACTTATATTCAATTGAATAAACTGCAAAGATGTTTAATGTTCAAACTGAGAAACTTTTTTTTTTTGCAAATAATCATTAACTTAGAATTTAAAGGCAGCAACACATTGCAAAAAAGTTGGCACAGGGGCCTTTTTACCACTGTGTTACATCACCTTTCCTTTTAACGACACTCATTAAATGTTTGGGAACTGAGGAGACCAATTTTTGAAGCTTTTCAGATGGAACTCTTTCCCATTCCTGCTTGATGTACAGCATAAGTTGTTCAACAGTCCTGGGTCTCCGTAGTCGTATATTAGGCGTCATAGTGCGCGACAAATTTTCAATGGGAGACAGGTCTGGACTACAGGCAGGCCAGTCTAGTACCCGCACTCTTACGGAGCCATGCTGTTGTAGAATGTGGCTTGGCATTGTCTTGCTGAAATAAGCAGGGGCGTCCATGAAAAAGACGTTGCTTGGATGGCAACATATGTTGCTCCAGAACCTGTATGTACCTTTCAGCATTAATGGTGCCTTCACATATGTGTAAGTTGCCCATGCCTTGGGCACTAATACACCCCCATACCATCATAGATGCTGGCTTTTGAACTTTGCGCCTATAACAGTCTGGATGGTTCTTTTCCTCTTTGGTCCGGATGACACGACGTCCACAGTTTCCAAAAACAATTTGAAATCTGGACTCGTCAGACCACAGAACACTTTTCCACTTTGCATCAGTCCATCTTAGATGAGCTTGGGCTCAGCGAAGCCGGCGGCGTTTCTGGGTGCTGTTGATATATGGCTTTCACTTTGCATTGTAGAGTTTTAACTTGCACTTGCAGATGTAGCAACGAACTGTAGTTACTGACAGTGGTTTTCTGAAGTGTTCCTGAGCCCATGTGGTGATGTCCTTTACACACTGATGTCGGTTTTTGATGCAGTACCGCCTGAGGAATCGAAGGTCACGGGCATTCAATGTTGGTTTTCGGCCTTGTTGCTTATGTGCAGTGATTTCTCCAGATTCTGTGAACCTTTTGACGATATTACGGACCAGAGATGATGAAATCCCTAAATTTCTTGCAATAGCTTGTAGAGGAATGTTGTTGTTAAACTGTTTGACAGTCAGCTCATGCATTTGTTCACTAAGTGGTGACCCTCGCCCCATCCTTGTTTGTGAATGACTGAGCATTTCAGGGAAGCTGCTTTTATACCCAATCATGGCACCCACCTGTTCCCAATTAGCCCGTTCACCTGTGGGATGTTCCAAATAAGTGTTTGATGAGCATTCCTTAATTCTCTCAGTCTTTTTTGCCACTTGTGCCAGCTTTTTTGAAACATGTTGCAGGCATCAAATTCCAAATGAGCTAATTTTTGCAAAAAATTACAAAGTTTACCTGTTCGAACATTAAGTAACTTGTCTTTGCTGTGTATTCAATTGTATATAGGTTGAAAAGGATTTGCAAATTATTGTATTCTGTTTTTATTTACGATTTACACAACGTGCCAACTTCACTGGTTTTGGGTTTGTATTTTCTTGTCCTAGGAACACGAGTGAGTTAAAGGCTGTGTTGCTGTATTCAGAGGCCTGTTTCTGTCCTGTATTCACCCAATTTACACCTTCCCTCCCCCTCTCAATCATCCTCGAGAGCACCCCTGCCATCTGTCATCTCACCTACTGCCACAGGGGGCAGTGTTTCCCACTGAGGGCCACAGGAGAGCAGAGAGGGAGAGGGAGGGGGAGGGGGATGAGATTGTATTTCCTTACATCAGAAATGCAATAGAATTTCCCACTTCCTGGCATATATGATTCCAGAGTGGCAAATGCAAGAACAACTGCACGTACACTTCTGTTAGCATGCAAATCACACTCAACACGACACAGCATACTGACTGGAGTATGCAACATTCCATTTGAGGGTATAGCAGACATTGTGCAAATTGTGAATCAAAACGTTTGCACTTTTCCAGTCCCTAAAAGATTAAAACAACATCTTTTAGGGTTTCATGTAGATGTCAAGGGGAATCATAGATAGAGCTGCAGTTTGTATTATGGTTTTAGGTTGGTCTAAGTTAAGATATATTTTGAGACTAATTCTGTTGAATGTGCACTTCTTTCTTGGTCACTGTGTATTACCGTTGAATAGATAGATAGAGAGACAGACAGACAGACAGACATATTGATTGATAGATGGATTGACAGATTGGTAACAGTGAGTGTAATACAATAATAAGTAATTTGAAAATTAAACCTAATATTACATTCAGCAATACATACCGTTTGACAGCAAAGACAAAATTATATACCAAAGGTAAAGCTTCATCATTTTAGTCCCTCATTAATTGAACCCCCACTCAGAACATAACTTTACAATGAGGACCAGTTTGATTTTTTCTCAGGGTATTTTCAGTACTACAAGCATCTATACCTGAGTTATGGTTGCCAAACATATTTGGTGTTCTTACCAACATGATCTTTGGTCTTCCATTCTCATGTACCCACAGTTTTTATCTTACCGCCTAACACACGCATGCAGATACATATAGATACACACACACACACACACACACACACACACACAGCTGTCCTGTTTAAAGATTGAAATATGATTAAAGAGTGGTTAACCTGCTTTGAATACACTCATAATGGAGGCGGATGGAGGTTTTAATATAAGGCTCAGCGCTAACAGCTGAGGAGCCGCTGCCCAGTCGCGGGGGAAATCTCCCGTAATGGGTTCAGGTATGTGATCTGCCCAAAATCATCGCACTGCATTATTTAAAATTCACGGTTATCGGAACCAGTTAAGATTTCCTCCACTTTAATTTTAATTGCAAATCTTTGGCAGTGAGTTTGGAGGAATGTTCAGTTCTAAGAAGCTTGTGCGCCAGGGCATCATTTTGCCTAACACTATGGATTCTGTCATTTAGGTGCACATTTTCAGTGTTAGTGTGTTCGTAACCCTTTGAGCACCGCATAGATTTTCAAGGAATTAAGAATGAGAGTCTCCTGAGCTGTTCATATCCTATAATGTGTCAACTTGTTTAAAAGAGGTCCGTGGGAGCTCTTTTAAACAAGTTGACCCCTGATAGGTTTTGAATCGCACCTGATTTTGATATCTTACATCATTGGGCAAGTATAGTTGCCTGCGGTGATGAAAGGGTTAACCCTTACTCAGGCTCTGCCTTCTTGAAGGAAGTTCCAGTTAACTCTTAGAGCGCTAATTACAATTAGTGTTGCTCAATGATGTAAGATATTAAACTAAAAGCTGTTGAAAACCAATCATGTGGTGACTTATTTAAAAGAGCTCTCACAGGGCAGCTCTTTTCAATAAGTAGCGATATGGTACGTTTTCAACAGCCCATAATTAAGGGTAATTATCACGTGAGGGTAAAAACTAATGGAAAAAATATTATCACAGCTGAAAAACAATAACACAGCTAATTGTTCCTGAACCCGTTTTTTCCATTATTTCTATTTGAAAATCTTTACCTCCTTTGATAGAGAGTAAATAAAATCTCACAGGGGCTACAATGGAGATGTTTGTAAGCCAAGTGGCAGCACCTAAGTGCATATCAGACACTGAGCATTCTTCAGAATTTATAAAACTAAAACTCTTCAGCGCAGTTCCTTTGAGTGAGCCCAGAGCAAAGACGACGGAGATCCCAGGTCAATCTTCCCGATGATCCTGTTCCATGTCGGACTGTCAGAGAGGCTGGAGAGCGACACAGACAGTGTACATCAGGGAGGATCAATCTCTGGGACAGCTGTCATTTTATATTAATGAGGGGGAGGGAGGGGGGTGGGGCCAGAGGTTTGGGGTGACAGGACGGGGCTCAGGGTGCCCTGGGGGGAGGGGGGTTAGAGAGCAGCAGCTGGGGACAGTGAGAGGAGAATATCTGAGGTGCCCTGGGGCCGTCCGTACCCAGAATACCCACTCAGGACCCCTTCTGTCACCACAGCCCAGTCTACTGAGAGAGAGAGAGAGAGAGAGAGAGAGAGAGAGAGAGGTGCTTCATTTTACCAACACACTCATAAACATGCACATGCATAACACACTCGCCCCTGTAATGCCCCCTATACTTTACTGCACTCTACAGCTCATGCTGTGGCGCGCACACACAACACAGTTATTCCTGTGATGCGCTTTATACTTTACTATACTTGAGAGGTCATACTGCAACTCACACACTTGTCACACTTAACACACTCAGCCCTGTAATGCACTGTATACTTTACTTATCTCGAGTGCTCTGTCTTACTCACAGTTACTCACTCGTCACCACTCAACACACATAACACACTGAGTCCTGTAATGCAGGGGTCTTCAATATTGTTCCTGGGGACCCACTGTGTGCTGGATTTTGTTTCAACCGCAAATGTAATGGCAGGATTTTCACAAGCTGTTAATGTCTTAATTAAGTGTTTTTCATGTTTGGAATTATTAATTACTCTCTTTAGCCAAATGTTACATAGAGACATCCATACATGCCATGAAGAATGAAATATCCCAGGATATTGTGTGTTTATTTCTATACTGCAAGAAAATTTAAGTAATAAAACATTTCAAACAGATCAAATTACACACTGAGGAAATCCGTAAACCCAAAATTGGGCTGCTGGACACAACTGTTTTCAAGTTCTTTCAAAAAAATTTTAGGTGAACTTAATTAGATTAACATAACACAAAAGTGGTTTGACAAATTGACAGCTTGTAAAAATCCTACAATTACAACTGTGGTGGGAACAAAAACCAGCACACGGTGGGGCCCCAGGAAGTACGTTGAAGACCCCTGCTGTAATCTGCTGTATTCCTCGCTGTATCTGAGAGTTCATATACTGTAACATGTGCACTGAACTCAAATAACACACCCTGTGATGCACTCAGTATTTTGCCAAGTACACACCCACACACACACACACACACACACACTCACGCACACTCACACACACACACACACACATACACACACACACACACACACACACATACACACACACACACACACACCCACACACACACTCACGCACACTCACACACACACACACACACACACACACATACACACATACACGCACACACTCACACACACACTCACACACACACACACACACACACACACACACACACACACATCCCAGCCAGCATGAACACACCAGAGTAACTCACTCAGCTCTGTAAGGCATTTCATAATGCAGCCCTGTCTCCTCACTGTCCCACACTCATCACCGTAATGCAGCTTTTACCGCTTAACAGAGTCTTATCTGTGCCTGTACAGCACACACACACACACACACACACTCATTACCACAAACACACACATAACTAGTCATCCCTCTCATGCACTACACAATATAATGTTCACTGCTCTCTCTCTCTCTCTCCTATCCCTGTAATGTGCTATGAAGAGCGCTGTATACTGTAGAATTTACACTGTAGCGCACGCACTCTGGTGTCACCTTCACACACCTGTAAACACACACTCACACTCATCTCTGTGAGGCCATCTTTGCCATAAAAAACACTGTTTGCAAGTTCCCTGGTACTGTGGGGGAACACCCAACCCGGCTCTTTCAAGCTGCCACCTGATCCCCGGGTTTAAAGGGCTAAAATCTTGTGTTTCCCTCTCTCTTCAGCTGATGCGTGGAGGTGTTCTGGTGTAAAATGGTTTCTGCATGTCAGCTGGGTGAGAGGTGAGAAAAGCATTATATGAACACAATGATTTATCAGTCGCTCACCCACCGCACTGCAAACACACTTATCCCTGCAGTGCTCAGCTGGGCTGCCCCTTTCTCCCCTCTCTGCTGAATGCACCAGGGCTCTTCTGCTCTGTGATGGTAATCGCTTTTGGTGATTTGCAGCCATATCACATCACATTCTGTCTGCCACAAGTTCAACAGCCAGAGATACTGAGTTTCAAGTATGTTTAGAGTGTTTTTTCATTATTCACAAGCTCAGTTCGCTTCCAGTAACACAGTCGTCAACAATGACCAAATTACCACCTCAGTACTACTATCCCCTCTGGTTGGCATTTGATTGAGGATGCCTGGCACGTTAGAATAAATGCAATACGAGCAGGTGTGTTGACCACAACCACATATTCCTCCTGAAAGGCTCTCATGCACTGGGCAAGAGTAATAGTAGGGAAGTATTTAGTCTAAAAACAAATTCTGTCCCAGGTCTGTGTGCAGGACACGCACACACGGCATGAAGTGTATATGTTGGCCCACATCATGCAAAATCAGGTGTGAAATGATTCGCTTTAGTCCCATGGCGAAATTTCAAAAATAACAAATTACTTATGTTTTTGAGTTATTAACATTTGATTGACCTGTCTGGAGAAGGTAAATCAAGCCATAGGTTTAATAGGAACAAAAGATCTACAGACACATTAATAACTCTCTGCTGCAAGCGTCTGCTCACCCCTATAGCATCAATTTTAATTTTAATTTTAATTGCTTCATAAAATATACATCACTATTCAGCATCCCATTTGATGGTATAGCAGACTTTATTAGCCTGGTCAAACATAATTACAGATCAGCGGCGGTGGGAGAGTTAATTATCGGTGCCAGCTGCTGGCGCGGTCTTCTTAACATGGCGGGTAATGCGGATGCGTAAGCTGCGATCGCGCGGTTAACGGGCTCTTTTGTTTGGAATGAGAGGTGGGACGTCCCACTAATTTCTTGTTTTGAAGGAGGGTGGATACGGTGGGCTGGGTGCGGGGGGATAGGCAATAAACCCTGTTTCTTCACCTGGGTCCGCCAGGATCCCCCCTCAATAAAGTCTAAACTCACGCAAAAATTAAGCATCATATGACAGGGAGAATATTTAACCTAACTGTGCGCTGCGATTACCGACACTTACGAAGTGTAGGCCTCATCTATCCAACTTCGCTCTGCGCTTCAACATGCAAAATGGTTTTCGGTCTGCGTTTAGTTGGAGAAATTGGAAGTGGGACAGGTTTATAATCTACTACAGTAGAACAGAGAAAATTTTGGATTTCTCGTCATGGGAATGACATTGGTAACACTACTGAAACTGGTATATTTTTTCCGACAATCCAGATCATGATTTAACGGTGACATGCTGATGAAATTACATTCATAACAAGTCAACATGGACTACAACATCCCCCGCCAATCGTGTGCTTCTTATTTTCGAGCTTCATGAAGGCCTTAATGGTCTGAAGCTACACACTAAATTTGGTTGTCCTATCTGTAATAGTTTCTGAGAAAAGCTGTCCCTTTTCTCTCAGAAGGACGCACGGACGCACAGACAGACGGACGGAGGTCAAACCTATATCCCCCTCACACTTCGTGTTGGCGGGGGATAATGATATATATCTAATTAAATCAGTACTTCCTAACCTGGCATTGAAACAGACACCATGATCATCAGCAGAATGGACAAACTATGTTCTTTCTTTAGATTTTTTACAGAATATTACTTTGTTTTGATTAATATATATTTATCAAGTTACAACTGTGATTCTATTGTTTTGAATTATGCATTTACACTGCTCTATATACATGCCTTATAACTCAATAAAAAAAAACTAAAATGTATCAATATATCACATGTATGCAGTTACTAAAATACATTCCATGTAAGACAAGTTTTCATGCACTTGTAGTTGCACATTAAGGAGAGGCTGTATTGCATCCTGTGGTCAGTACTGAAAAATGGCGTCACATGGTAGTCATGTGATGAGCTGGGCAGATGGAAGAGTCCAGAAAAAGAGGCTGATGCTTTTGGGTGGCATTGGAACAGGAACGTGCCGGAACGGTTATGGACGTCCATCCATCATTTACCCCACTTAATTCCTGGTCACGATCGCGGATGAGCTGGGGCAATCCCAGCATTCAGTGGGTGAGATGCAGGAACACACCCAGGAAAGTTTGCCAATCCATCTCAGGGCACACACACACACACACACACACACACACACACACGTACACACACACACACACACACACACACACACACACACAAACACACACACACCACTCACTCACTCATCCATGTTTGTGGGCAGTTTAGAGTCTCCAGTTGTCCTGACATGCATGTGTTCTGGCAGTGGGAGCAGAACAGAGTCCCCGGATGGAACCCACACAAACATAGGGAGAATAAACAAGCTCCAGACAGAAAGGCCCCTGGCTGGACTCAAACCCACAACCTTCTTCACTGCACCCAGCTGCACGGCACCATGAACATCAGTAATCCTGAAATAAAGACTTAAAAACCTTACAACGCTGGTAAAAAGAGTCCTATTGAGTTTCCCATCAGCATACTAACAGCGACGGTCAAAATTCTCTCTGATTCACACATCTTTGCAAACCTCTCATGCCTCAGCAAATTGTTGGAACTTTTCAGTATCTCCATATCACTGCTATAAATGGAAAGCCATAAAGAGTATTCAGTTTGCTAAGATATTATATTCATTTTATGGTGAACTTCATGGACAGTAGGTCGTCTTGAGTATTCTTTTTTTTTATAAAACCAGCATGGAAAATTAACAAATTCAAACAACTTTTCCCAAATGAAACCGAGGGAAAATTCAGGAAATGGGGAGAATGGAAAAAGCGTACAGACGAACAGGAGCGACCCCGAAATACGATGAGCTGCTCGTGCTTCGCGCCTGACAGCTTCAATACAGGAAAAGACTTCTTGACAACAGGGAGCACAGGATAGATTTCCTATTTGCTTTTGTCATTTATTTTTTGCATAAATTGGCTGGCAGATGGAGACATACAGGAATAAACGCACAGAGGCACAAGCGCGGGCGCACACACGCACACACACACACACACTCACACACACACACACAGGCATAAATGCACACATGCTCATACACACACTCATATATACAAACAAACATATATATATATATATATATATATATATATATATATATACAAAAAATATACAAATACAGGCATGCGTGCGCACACACAGGTACACAAAACCACACACACACATACACACACACACACACTCAAAAAAACCCACTAACGCACACTCACACACCCACCCACCCACAAACGCACACACGCACACACACACACACACACACACACACACTCAGAATCACACCCACACACACATACGCATTTGTACACACACACATATGTAAGCACACGGACACACACATACACAAACATGCATGTAATATAATATATTTATGCGAGCTAACAGTCATAACCACTTGAAACCGGAGGAACCACAACTTTTGCAAACTATTGCAAATGTGTCACCTGTAAACAGGCTGGGTTAATTAATAATAGCCTGTGAAGAAGTGCATTTGTGGGCATGGTGAATTAAAATGTAGCCTACATTTTTTTTTTTTTATTTCTCCTGCTCAGTTGAATTTCAAAATGAAAACACCTGAGCCAATATCCTAAGTTATGCCCACTCAGTAGCCACGAATCAATGACTTACCTGCGCATTACTTTAAGATCAGAATGAATATCAATGCTATCTTCGCCTATCTTTTTTAGGTCTCAACATCAAATTATCCATTTCCGACTTTTCAAGCGGCTATGAAACACTTAGACATACTTTAGCCCGTAAATAATGTACAAGCTTTCTTCGTGAGCCGTTTAATGTATCTGAAATTCAAAGGCAACATTGGCAGACCTATAATGTGTAGTTCTCATTGAATTCATATTTATTGTAGGCCTAACCGAGAAGTTCCCGTGTCTATATGGTTGACGATATATTCATTTGAAACAAAGAACGAACACATAAATTAATAAATGTTAAAACACGGCCCTTAAGTCGCACAAAACGCTCTTCCTTTTATATAGGGGAGAAGCTGGTGACCCTACAACCTTCCCTGATTAACAACGGACCAAAATTCAGTTTTAAAAATACTGCAATTTGAACCGTTGCGATGAGAATCTTTTCAGATCTGCTGACAACATTCCTGGTGCGTATAGGAACTGAATCTTCTCTCAAAGATATCGGAGGAAATTAACAACCGCTGTGCTCAGGAAGTCTGCTGTGGAGTAACGGACCTAAAGTGGTGAAACTAGTTCATTTATAGCCTAATGAACAAAATAACGTAGGCCTATTTCTTATCTTATCTTAATTACTTCATTCATGAGAATTATGCCAGAAATGTCTCGAGGTATGAGAGGAAAATAGCCAACTTGATAAAGAGTGGAATGGTCTAAATGAGACGGCTATTGGAAATGTAGACGATGACACCTCGACGGGGGGAAAAAAACTGAATGCTGTACAGGAGAAAAAAAGCTCAACATCGAGTCTGTAAAAATGTGAAGAGTGGAGAAATTACGGCGCGACGGTGACACTTAAAAACGAGATTCGCCCGAGAAAATCTGAGCAGACACGGTATAGAGCGCGCATACATGTTCGCATTAAAAAATACGCATCATTCTCTCTCTCTCTCTCTCTCTCTCTCTCTCTCTCTCTCTCTCTGGCCTGCAAATGACTATTTTTCATAGAGGAAAACTGGACGATATTGAATCATAAATAAAGACGCAACTCTGCCTCTCCGAAAAGTACAGCCTAACTAAAAATCAATATGACATGTGAACCGGGGGAATAATTTGTCTTTTCATTTGTGTTTTGGAAGCCGGGCACACGTCTCGACTTATATCTCGCGTCTGTGGTGGATCCGGATTTGAGTTATTACCTGATTATTTCCCTGCCTGTTCTGGGAGACGCAGAGTATAAGATTTTTGAATTCATTAAATGCCTCTCTGCCTGGATGTGTGCACGCATCGAGCTTCAGGCAGTGATCCATGGTCCTGCCACACACCTCATGCGATATCGATTTATCGACCCAATTTATTACCCAAATATGAGTGTCACCACCATCCCATTTTCCTTCTTGGCCAAAATGTGACGCACGTTCTTATCATGGGCCGAACTATTTGTCAATCGCAGCTACCCAGTCAGCACGCTCACGGGGCCCTAGGTTCGAGAATAGAGACTGGGCACAGCTGAGAAGGGCGCTAGCGAGCCTGGCACTGGGCTCACTGAACGTCCCATGGGCTGCCCAGATTTCCGGCAATCTCACAAGCTTTGAACGCGTTGCTGCTAGCTTAAAAAACTGTAAAGAAAAATTTGTGTTTTAGCAACACTAAGTGAAGTGCAGTTAAAAATGTTTGGCAATTATTGTTACAGAGATTCTTAAGAATTGAGAGATTAAAGAATAAGCATGGATAGACCAATAGACGTCGGTTCAAGATCGATTTAATTGGTTGCTGCAAGATCCATTGATTTAGACCCTCAGTCTATGATGGAGACCAGAGAACAACTGAACCTCAACTCTGACCTCAATCAATCCTAAATTGAATCACAAAACAACCAAATCCTTCAGAACATGAGGGGTGTAGTTATGGTAAAAGTGTGTTGGAAAAAGATGTCACAGGTGGGCCTCAGCAAGCAGCCAACAGTTAAAATTGTAGACTAGGAGACAAGGGAATGTGCACACTCACGATAATATGAAATAATGCCAGGACCTTTTTAAATGTCGCTTTGCATGAGCACACAATTGATAACAGAATTAGAACAGCCCCCAGAAACATAAATCTGACGCAAATCTGATTATGCGCATTGTGTTGACCAATTCAAATGGACTTTTTATGATGCGATTTCATGGCCATTTGGGGGCGCGCGGATTATGGACTGTAACGGCTCACGCGCCCAGATTATTTTCACATTCTGGACATTGGGCGTTGTAATATAGGCCCGACAAAACAACAAGGTCTTTTTATTATATTAGAGATTGCGCAATAAAAAACGGTTGGCCGACGTATTTTATCGCACTCGATATTGTCGAGTTATGGTACACATGGCAATACGGAACGCGTGGCCGAGGTAGAGCCTATAGGTTTTCTCACTATCAGACTTACTTCAGTGTCTAGTAAATTATTTTTGCGCAGGTGGTGATTGTTTCTCTGGATTAAACTCTAACGTATCGGTCACATACACAAATTTCCTGAGTGTGGCCGCGCGGGGGGCGATCTCTGACTCCCGCATGTGTGTATGCGGAATGACTGAGTGCATCAGAGTTGCTTAGAGACAGATTTACCTTTCGCTTTTGCGTCTGCAGTTACCTCAGCGGTGAGTGATGGGGGCTGACAGGCTCTGTGGCTGTTGACAATGTCATTACAGACAGCTACTCCACACCTGGGGATTACTTACACACACACGCACACACACACACACACACATTCATAAGGACACTCACCCACACACTCTCGCACACTCACAGACGCACTTCCACATATACACACTCACACAAACACACAAAACAGAGCGGTAGAGAGAAAGACAGACAAACGCACGCACTCACAAGTGCACGCATGCATACACACCCACACACTTCCACATAATCACAAAATCATGAATGGATGGGCACTGTACTGCTTCAGTCATCAAACAAACTTTTATCTTATTTTTCCCCACTTAAATAGGTTCACAGTTTGAAAAGGCATTTTTCCATATTGCAGGACAATGTAGCGCTTCACTGAAGCTACATCACACTTATATTGACAGAAATATTCAAACCCAGGGCGCCATGTTTTTATGGCCACAGCATTACATCCAATAGAAAATGTCAAAATTTTGTAGTGTATATCGTTTACATACTGTATTTCCCTGTAATCCAGCAGGACATTTGGAATCTTTGGAAACCTTGGGATCTCTACCACAATTTAAAATAGGTCTTAAGTTCCACAGGTTTGAATGCAGTAGCTGCATTCAATGGACTTACATGTGAGTTTGAAAATTTTATGAGGTTAAAGGGACCATGCAAAGGAAGCTGGCAGAGCATTTTACTTCCTGAATTTGTTGTACCTCCAAATGACAACAATGATTGTTTTCAGGGCGGGGACACACAAATATGGGGGGTGTGTCCATAGTTAGAGGTGGAAGTGGCGATAGCCTGCATTTATCAGTTGCCAATGGCTAATATTCTTCCACTAACCGGAGAAGCCGGTAGGGTCGTCTCCAAAAGTTCCCGACCTGTGAAATCACAGCCTGAGAGAAGTTCTAGCCAGAGATGGGGACTCAAGTCATTGTGACTTGGACTCGAGTTGCTGTTTTGATGACTTGTGACTTGACCTGACAAAAAATAAAAGACTTGAGACTCGACTCGAAATTGGAAGTTAAAGACTTGGGACTTGACTTGAGACACGATGACTTGAATGACTTGGGTGTTATTCAGTTCATGTTTTCAGCTTGAATATAAAATTTAGAAATCAATTTTAAAAAATAGTATCGATTACCCGGTAATAGCCCAGGCTGAGAATGGCGTTGTCATGATCGGATCACTACCCTGTCCATCAGTCATGCCCTCTCCACGAACATTAAGTGTTTAATGGAGATTAATAATATTATGAATAATTGTAATAATATATATATATAGCCAACAAACCCAATAAAACGTCATTTTTGGGTCAACAAAAAAAAAAGAGTTGCATATTAACACACTTTGTGACGGTCAGAGGTGTATAGAAACGAACAGTAGCCTTTTTTTTTTTAGAGTTTGTACTTCACTTGAGTTTTGACTTATTTTTACTTCACAACATTAAAAACATTAAAAGTATACTCTCACTTCGTTACGTTGACACTGGCCACTTCTTTACTCGTCACAAATTAAAATTGAATGTAATTCATCATAAAGATTATCTGGATTTGGCGCGTTCATGAACAACGGTGCTAGGCAGAGTATCTTTGTACAGATGTTGATGGCAGCGGACATGAAGCTGCAAATTTATGCACGCATTTACAATATTATATCACTAGATGGCACACCAGGATCAGTTATTGAATATTCACAAGCAAGCCAAACTGAAACACGGCTAGTTTAAATGCAGGATTTCTACTTTTATTGAACCATTTTCATTGTGATATTGACAGTTTTAGTTAAGTTAATCCTGAGTATTTATTGCTCTACGGTTTAAATGCTAAGTTTGGTGATATTTTGTTGCCTGTGATGAGCATGTTATTTTTCCAAGTAGGAGTATTTGTTCCAAGTTTGATTGTCTTGCATTTTGAAGTTCTTTGAATAAGCTTTCATTTGAGGCCAACTTTTTGAAAATCAAAACAGGCCCACATGGTCAAAATGAGGGTCAAAAAGTGCACCGTTTGGGTAATTAGCTGAAAAGGGGTAAATGTTTATCCAAATTTGATGAAGATAGAAAGATGTTTTTACCTTCATTTGAAACTCCGTCAGGTATACTATCAACAATGTAAATGGCAAAGGGGACATTTTAAGAATACTTGCATAATATTTCATTTGAAATATTTATGTTTGGCACCAAATTTCAATGTTTAGGGGTTAATTGCAAAGCATTTCAAGGGTGAACCACTTTATTAAAAGGGTTGTTGCAGACTGTTAGACAGAGTAAATATATCCTGAAAGAATTAAATTTGTATCCTTGTTAGTTCATCTGTTATAACCCTTTGAAAATGGTCACAAACTGTGGGCCAGGCCCCCTTTTTCGGGGGCCCATAAAATGAGAACGGAACGAGATATCAACTTGAAACCACCTGCAATTTGATTTGCACATCACATGCAACAAAATATCACCAAATGAAGCAATTTTGAAACCATCAAGCTGGGAGCACCCCCCATGGGTGATTTCATATGGAATGACCCGGTGTTGAATCTTTGCTGGGAATCTTTTTCTAAGAAAAATAAGCTGTTACTCATTTTTCTATGGACTGAATGTTAAAAATTGAAGTGTTTAGAGCTCTTGGTGTCTCAAGATGATGCAGATGAAACACAAACAGATGTTTCTGATGCTCTATAATTTGTTTATTCTTTCAGATTTTTATGTTGCCTTTAAAATATTTCAAATACTGTTGGCAGAAGTGGGGCAGAAGTGATCTTGTTTAGACTGAAAGCCATAAATAAATAATTTTATTAATTTATTTCTCTTTTGTTTAATTCCATGATGTATTTTATTGAATATCAGTAATTAGAATGCAAATCCAAATTACTGTCATATTTCTTAAACAGGTTGGACACATCGGCCAATGATGTTTAGATTACTGACAGTTACTTATACCTTGCCTTCTCACTTTATTAAGACCGGATTCTGAGGGTAAAATTGCAATAATAATGTGACTTGACTTGAACTTGACTTGACCTATTACAGGACATGACTTGACTTGACTTGACTTGACTTGCTTCAGAAAAAAATACTTGGGTCTTACTTGAGACTTGAAGGTTAAGACTTGAGACTTACTTGAGACTTGCACATGTGTGACTTCGTCCCATCTCTGGTTCTAGCTGGCGTCAGAGTTTGTCGTTGGGATTTTCACTAGTGCGAGAATCATAGCCCTGTTTGATGGGACATTGCGAACAAAGAGAAATGTTTGTGTGCGACAGCATCTATAATTGAAACACACTAACTATGACCACACACACCCACTGAAAGATCAGGAAAGTCCAGATTTGATCGCAAGCTGACCTTATGTTTCTCAGCCTGTGTGCTGTGAATCTCCTGTGTGCTGTGAATGTCACACATTCGGGTGACAGAGGTGCAGTGACGGCGTTCGCCCTGAGAGAACGTGGGGCCGATCAAGTCCCGAACTGCTGGCCATGTGCCTGCAGGTCGATGGTGGTGGGGGCTGGGTGTTGTCACGTCCTCTTAGCTTTTTGATGTGTGTTCATCAGGGTGGGAGGGGACGGGGGGAGGGGGGGGTCAGTGTGTGACCGTCTGTGTGTCAGTTTCTGATATGATTACAGAGTATAGAAGCACTGCAAAGAACAGGAGCCGTCTTTGTATTTAATGTGTGCGTGTGTGTGAGTGTGTGTTCCTGCACTTGCTAGAAAGTGAGAATCAAAACATGAGTTTATCCTTTGGAATGGGGACATTTTTGGGAAGTGAGGACATTTTTATCTGTCCTCACAACTACAAAGGCTAATTGTGAATTATTAGTTAAGGTTAGGTGTAAGGTTAGAATTAGGGATAGGTTAAGGTTAGGGTAAGGGTTTGGGGTAAGGTTAGAATTAGGGATAGGTTAAGGTTAGGTTAGGGTTTGGGGTAAGGTTAGAAATAGGGATAGGTTAAGGTTAGGGTAAGGGTGTGAGGTTTTACGAACGGGACCACAAGCGAGAACCAGTAAAATACAAAAAGGAGGCTTTATTTCTGAAGGGGGAAACCCCCAACAGAGCAGGCAACAGTACAGAGTCCAGAATCCAAAATCAGAATCCAATGGGTGAAATCCAGAATCGTAACCAGGGCACCAATCACAAAAATCAAAGTCGAAGAAAAAGGGTTCCGTAAACGAGAAGGCAGCGAGGTTCAGGGAGTAGGCAAAAATCGTAAATCCAAGACAGTCCAGTCAGAAAGATAATCACAATGAGAACAGGGTGAATTAAATGTGGCACATTTTAGCATGAGAGAACGATCTGACAAGGCAGTGCTGTGAAGAGATATCTAATATACATTTCAGGGAGGTCACATGATAACAGAACACAGGTGGAAGCAGTCAGACTGATTACAAGGGAGCAACATATTAGGGAGAACATGATCACCTGAAATTGGCAAAAGCCAAAACGCGGACAGGGATCACGGGACAAACCTAGAGACAACGACACAGCTCCAGTCAAGGAGTTCTACCCTGCACAGGTACTAAGAGAAAGGAAACCATTAGCAGGTTTGGAGACTCCACTGAAATGCAGCAGCGAAGATTAGGGAGAGACAAGAGGCGGAGACTAGAATAGGGCGAGTGCTGAGAGATCGTTAGTCAATTAGTAAGTGCAGCTATACAATCCCGAGTGCTCATTACTAAGTTAGTCTTATATGCAACGTTAGTCTTGGTCTAAATTAAATCTTGGTCTTGGTTAGTCTAAATTAACAAAAAACAACAAACTGCTAGTATGTGTTAGTAATATAGAAAAAGCAAGGAGAAGGATGTAAACGACATCGGGAAGGAAGATTGAAACCCAGAAACCATTAAATCACCTGAAGGAGTGAGACGCATTACTGGGGCTGTGAGCAAAGACAAGACCAAAGACCAGACAGGGGGAGACAAAGTGCAATGCATGGAATAAAACAAAATATGGACCGGAATAAAACTATGGCTATAAGTAAAACATGGAAAACCAAAACTAAGACAATACATGAATGAAAAGTAACCAAATCACAACACATATTTCTAAAGAATAGTCAGACATGGCAAGGATTAAAATACACATAAGGCAGTCAGAACAATGACATGGCAAAGCAGGACCAGAATCACAACAAAGGGTTTGGGGTCAGGTTAGAATCAGGGATAGGTTAAGGTTAGGGTAAGGGTCTGGGGTCAGCTTAGAATTAGGGATAGGTTACGGTTAGGGTAAAAGTTTGGGGTAAGGTTAGAATTAGGGATAGATTAAGGTTAGGGAAAGGTTTTGCGGTCAGGTTAGAATTAGGGATAGGTTAAGGTTAGGGTAAGGTTTTGCGGTAAGGTTAGAATTAGGGATAGGTTAAGGTTAGGGTAAGGTTTTGCAGTAAGGTTAGAATTAGGGATAGGTTAAGGTTAGGGAAAGGTTTTGCGGTCAGGTTAGAATTAGGGATAGGTTAAGGTTAGGGTAAGGTTTTGCGGTAAGGTTAGAATTAGGGATAGGTTAAGGTTAGGGTAAGGTTTTGCAGTAAGGTTAGAATTAGGGATAGGTTAAGGTTAGGGTAAGGGTCTGGGGTCAGGTTAGAATTAGGGATAGGTTATGGTTAGGGTAAAAGTTTGGGGTAAGGTTAGAATTAGGGATAGGTTAAGGTTAGGGTAAGGGTCTGGGGTAAGGTTAGAATTAGGGATAGGTTAAGGTTAGGGTAAGGTTTTGGGGTAAGGTTAGAGTTAGGGATAGGTTAAGGTTAGGGTAAGGGTTTGGGGTAAGGTTAGAATTAGGGATAGGTTAAGGTTAGGGTCGGCATACATTGCTCATTGTTAAGGTTAGGGAAAGGCTGTAGAGACACACGAAGAATGAATGGAACTCAATGTAATGTACAGACAGAGATATAAGTACAAGGATGTGTGTGTGTGTGTGTGTGTGTGTGTGAGTGTATTAATTTGTGTGCTCATGAGTCTCTGATCCATCCTGATTACATGTAAATGCTCGCAAGAGTTTGTCTGCTAAACAACAAATCTGTGCATTTGGCTACTATTGAGCATGCAAGTCTAATAAAACTGTGACTTGCATACTCAGTAGTAGGCATGTATGCTGACTCTTACACTGCTGTAGGGCCCTTCACATTCAGGGATGACACAAGAACCTAAGAAAATAAGAAATGAGTATGGGTGGCTTGTTACTGGGAAACAGATGGCCTTTAAGCGCACTGTACCCAGGAGAATATGGTTTTCCGCACCCTGCAAGGCTGAGCTGAGGTGGCAGGAGATTAAAACCATTATAATATGCACAACACAGCCAAAACTATGTGGATATCAGCTAATCTAACATCTTATTCTGGTATTATAGCCTCTAATATAGTGTTCGGTCTCCCCTTTGCTGAAATAACAGAGCCTCCACACTTTTGGGGAGGTATTTCTTTCGTTGTCAGAACATTACTGCAGGGATTTGTTCCCGGTGCAGCTGTAAGACTGTGTGGTGATGTTGGGTGATTAGACCCAGCTCCAAGAAGCTCTCCTGGTGATACTAATGTGTTAATAGTTAAAGCAGAGGGCTGTTTGCTGGCTCTGCAAGTACGTCTACACCGATCCTGAAAAACCAGGTTCAGATCTCTCTCTTTGCCTGCGGTCTCTATGGTTCTGAAAGAGGAAATCAGGTCTTTGCAGGACAGTTGGATTTGCAGAATCCTCTGGAATCCCAGTCTTTACATAAAGAACATAGTTTACCTTCAGTGGAGCCAAGAGATCAAGCCCAAATCATGATAACCAAGACTTTATCATGTTCTGTATATTCCTCAGTATTGAGGGTGACATGAAAACTTTGTAAATGAGAACAGAAAGTTCCTTAATTCTATGAACGAACCACTTCCCCATGCTTATTGTAAAACACAATGCACACACACACACACACACACACACACACACAAGCACATGTACGAGCACACACACGCACACACACGCATGCACATAGAGATACACAAACATTGATTCACACACTCTTACATACACATACAAACACATACATGCACATATACACTTACACTCACACATGCAGATGCGCACACACACGTAATCACACACACATATGCATTTGCACGGATACAAATAGATGCACAGATGCAGACACGCACTCAAACACACACGGACACACACACAAAGAAGCAGGCGCATGCAATCATACACACAGACACACTTACACCCACTTAAAGGCAGAATAACACACAAACACACACAAGCACACACGCACAGACATACACACACGTATGCATATACACAAAGACGAACACAGAAATGCACTCGTGCACAAAAACTTAAAAACGCTTAAGCTAACAAAAAAACAGTCATACGCTGACTCTAGCACAAACATAAAATGACACACACACACACGCACACACATAAAAACACATGCACATAAACACACACAGCCCTGTACAGACAGACAGACAGCGAGGGTGTGTTAGAGAGTGTGTGTTAGAGATCTCAGGGTTCATCTCGGTGCATCATGCAGCAGATGGTGTCCAGGCGGAGCCAAGTACTGCTCTCCCAGAGGTACAGCCAATGGGGTGTGGGGCGCAATCTACACCCCCCTCCTCCCAACATCCAATTCCTCGCACATCTCTATCCTCAACACCAAACATCTACATTCACAGTTTGCCCTATTGGCGGCACTACAGGAAACAATATAAAGTCCAGAAAATTAACCAAGGCGCTACTTCGGGTTACCGCTAATTTCCCACCAGAACGTTTGACTTCTTTCATTTTTTTAAAAAGCGAAGTTTGGCCCAAAGGGGGCGCCATGGGAATGGCCATAGTGTCACCTAGCAATAGGATTGCTCTTTGGCACACTAAGACATTCATAGCAAAGTTGACCTGATGCCCATTAGCACGGTGCGGGTCCTCCTCTGTGCACTAGGAATGTTGACAGCAGATATTTCAGGACTCCCAATCGCAACAGTTCAAGTTACTGCATTTTTAAAATGGAATTTCTGTCTGTTGTTGATGCTTCAGGGGAGGCTGTTGGGTCACCAGCATCAGCTCTGTACAGGAGGAACAAAATCTGAAGACTTGACTTGATACCCATCAAAACATGGAAAGAAGTTACATTTGGCCAACTGCTGATTCCAGAGGAAATATTACAGAACCATCATGGGAAATAACCTCCTCCTGCGTGTACCAGACACGTTTAAAACAGATGAGACATCATTCCCATTAAAGCTGGTTTGGTGTTTGCAGTTTTTAAAAATTGATAGTTTGGCTTGATGGTGGTGCATGCACTAGAAATGATTGCAAGAACTGTAACTTGTTTTCCAAGCAAACTGAGTTATTGCGTTTGGAAATGTGATGTTTGACCTGGTGGAGGCGCTGCAGGAGTGGTCGTCGAGTCACACAAAACAATAAGCTTTGCCGACGATGCACCAGTAATGAACAAAAAATTATCCGGCAATTCACCAAAAACTGTTCGGGTTATGGTGCAAACACGAAGGATCGGCAGCGGTGGCGATGGCAGCCAAGGACTCCTTAACTCCAAGACTACTTAACTCTTAGGGCGCCAAAATCAATTCTCAAACGCTTAACAATTTTAATATCTTGAGCTTTTGAAAACCTATCATGTGGTGACTTCTTGAAAAGAGCTCTTGCAGGGGAGCTCTTTTAAACAAGTCGCCAGATGATAGGTTTTTAAAAGCTTTGATTTTATTTCATTGTATCAGCGAGCGGCACACGCTGCCTTTGGCGCTTTCAGGGTTAATATCCCCAAACTCTCAGTTTCTGGGATATAAATTTACAGTCCATTATTGGCATGACATACAATGAGCGCCTTAATTCCATCGGACGGGGACTTATTTATTTGTTCAGGTTTTTTACTCTCGGGCATCTAGTTTGAAAGGATGCAACTTATAATGAGACTGAAGTGCAGACTGTCAGCATTAATTTGAAGGTGTTTTCATCAAGACCCGTTTTTTAGGAACATCGAGGAACACACTCTCTCTCTCTCTCCCTCCATCCCTCTCTCTCTCTCTCTCTCCCTCCCTCCTTCTCTCTCTCCCTCCCTCCCTCTCTCCCTCCCTCCCTCCCTCTCTCTCTCTCTCTCTCTCTCCCTCCCTCTCTCTCTCTCTCCCTCCCTCCCTCTCTCTCTCTCCCTCCCTCCCTCCCTCTCTCCCTCCCTCCCTCCCTCTCTCTCTCTCTCTCTCTCTCCCTCCCTCTCTCTCCCTCCCTCCCTCCTTCTCTCTCTCCCTCTCTCCCTCTCTCCCTCCCTCTCTCCCTCCCTCCTTCTCTCTCTCTCTCTCCCGGTGTATGTGACGGTGTGCCTTGTTCCTCTCCTGGCTCTTCAGTGAGTTGGAACAGAATCGATTCCCCCCCCAGAGTTACACCCAGGTGCACTGCTGGCCTCTGTCCTGTCCAGGCTGCCTCATGACCCCCCCCGCCCCCCCCCCCCAAATCAGCTGGGTCTGCACCTGAGCACAGAGCGAGGCTGTGCCCCTGAACAGCCTCGGACCGAGAGAGAGAGAGAGAGGATGGAATGAGAGAGAGAATGGAGGGAGAAATAAGGAGTTTAAGAGAGAGCGTTTGAGACGGGCACGTGTCGCTGTGCTCCATGGCCCGTTAATTACCCTGCTCGTTAGCGGCCGTTATTGTGGCCCTGGGTTCTCCGGTTTTAGTGTTATGGTGATGAGAGCTCATTATGTTTATGGTCACCTTTGCAGTGCGGTTGATTACTTTTGCGATGCACGTCGAGGCGCTAATCTCTCTGATGTTTTTATAATCTCGTTCTGAGGCGCGAGGAAAGGCGCTTCGCCGCTCCAGTTTCAAAACGAGTGCGACTCGGCCTCCTCCCACTGTCGCCCCCTGCTGTTAGCAGCAGGTTAGCACCCCGCTGCAAGTGGCTGCCCTGTTATTTTTAGCAGCTCAGATTAACGCGACTTCCTCGTCGAGTTCCACGAATAGCGATGTCCACTCATTAGTACCAGTCCAGCCTGATTTCAGTGCTGAGGTGTGACAGCGGTGCGTAACGATGGCCTGGGGGCAGGTATTTTGGACCTTGTGGGACAGGGGAGATAGCGTCAGCACTAGCCTCCCTCTCCTGGAGCCTGCGGAGGTGCGAGGGTTTCTGTGGCGCACAGGATCGCGTGTCTTCACACCTCTGCCTCGCATGCTGGCGCATTATCGCCATCCTGGGGCTGAACTACACAAAGAATCCCGCCGGATCTCTCCAGACTGTTCTAGACTCCTCCGTGGGCAAAGTAACATCAGGTGGTGTTGAGCATTCAGATAATTGCGCCAATCAGGCGCATGATTCCCCCAAATAAAACTGCAGAAACAGGTGGGGTGGATGAACATCTTGGGTCCTCATAACGCCAGATATGATGAAAACTGCAAAAACTGAAGTATACTGAAAGTATTCCAGTGTTTAAGTCTTCGACTTTGACAAAAAATAATATTACTTAGATGCTAACTAACATATGGCCAGTGAGGTTCGGTAGTACCAAGATAACAAGATTTGCCCACGAGGCAAAAAAAAAATTTCTTAAGCATGACGTTACTCTGGATAAATGTAATTTGTTGAAGTATTTCTCACTGAATGCATAACAAACGCAAGAGTGAGCTGCTCGTCTTACTCACCCTCTCTGCCAGTGACTGACGTCCCTCTGAGCGGAGTTTCGAAGCAGCCAGGGCATCGTCCCCTTTCACTTCCTCTTGTTTCCTTTCCTTGCCTCCTTAATGGGTGGAGTTAAGACCAAGAAAAGGGGGTAAAGAAAGGAGGGCAGGAAGGAAGGATGTTGAAACTCGATTCAGACCCTGACCCAGAAAATTATGCTTGCTTTACACCTGGTGCCTGGCATATGCTTGTCACGTGCGCTTTCACATGCCTGGAAAATGTTTTTCACGTGCACTTTCACTGGCCTGGTACAAGATTGTTACGTGTACTTTAACATGCCGGGTACCAGCTTTTCACGTGCACTTTCACGTGCCTAACATATACTTTTCACGTGCACTTTCATATGTCTGACATATGATTTTCACGTGCACATTCACATGCCTGACATATGCTTTTCACGTGCACTTTCATATGCCTAACACATGCTTTTCACGTGCACTTTCACATGCCTGACATATGCTTTTCACGTGCACTTTCACATGCCTGACACATGCTTTTCACGTGCACTTTCACATGCCTGACACATGCTTTTCACGTGCACTTTCACATGCCTGACACATGCTTTTCTCGTGCACTTTCACATGCCTGACATATGCTTTTCACGTGCACTTTCACATGCCTGACACATGCTTTTCACGTGCACTTTCACATGCCTGACACATGCTTTTCACGTGCACTTTCACATGCCTGACATATGCTTTTCACGTGCACTTTCACATGCCTGACACATGCTTTTCATGTGCACTTTCACACGCCTGACATATGCTTTTCACGTGCACTTTCACATGCCTGACACATGCTTTTCACGTGCACTTTCACATGCCTGACACATGCTTTTCACGTGCACTTTCACATGCCTGACACATGCTTTTCACGTGCACTTTCACATGCCTGACACATGCTTTTCACGTGCACTTTCACATGCCTGACACATGCTTTTCACGTGCACTTTCACACGCCTGACATATGCTTCTCACGTGCACTTTCACATGCCTGACACATACTTCTCACGTGCACTTTCACATGCCTGACACATACTTCTCACGTGCACTTTCACATGCCTGAGATATGATTTTCACGTGCACTTTCACATGCCCAGAGGAAGCTTCGTTCCTCTTTTGTTTCTTGCCTTCTAATTGCACTTCACAGATAAACACCTTCCCTTCATAAGTCTAAGTCCAGTAACGAGACTAAAATCCGCATTGGGTGCATTTTAAAGCTGAGCAGCTTGAATAATAAATGACATTTTGTCTCCAAGTACCAGACAACAGGTCTAAAGCAGACTCACGAGGGCGGGGCTCTGACCGGGTGGTGTAATGGCGCTAACGAACATCACACGCTCATCCCCTGATCCAACACACATCATCTACGGCGGGGATCCTTTTTAATTAGCTGGATTGTAGGTTGAGTGCCGCGCAATTCCCCCGTCGCATTACCGCCACTCACTTGAGTTTCAGCGGAGAGACGAGCGCTTGGGCGGGGCCTGCTTCCCCGGGAGACCCCGCCACTCTTAAAGAGCCTGCAGTGGCCGCTGTTATCACATTAGACACAAACCAAAACATATTCCCTCCGCACGGTACGGCACGAAAAACACATTTTACACCAACCTGGGGAGGTTCAGCCGCTCTCATCACAGAGCTGAGGGAGGGAGAGCGATGGAGAGAGAGAGATGGAGAGAGAGATGGAGGGAGCAGTGGGGGGAGAGAGATAGAAAGAGAGGTGTTGGAGAAAGAGAGATGGAGGGAGAGGTGCGGGCGGGGGCAGTGAGAGTGAGAGTGGGGTTTCTTGGGAAAATGTGTTTTGTACAAATGGAAAAGACTCTCTGGAGTTTGAATGGAGAGCGCTCAAAAAAGAAAAATGATATGCATGTCACTGCTAAGCACGGAGAGCTCTCCTTTCAGAAAAAGTGCATGTATTTTATTTGTATGAGGCAGTCAGTTGTCTTCGTGAGTGTGTGTGTGTGTGTGTGTGTGTGTGTGTGTGTGTGTGTGTGTGAGGGTCTGTTCCATAGAGAGTAGAGTGATGCTGCAGGCCCCTGCCCGCATAAATCTCCCGTCCCATCTGAGGGACTGTCACTCCCACTGGGATCCAGAAAGGACCCCGCAGGAGTCATTTCGGCTCTGCCTGACTGTAGCCCCGTCTGGACAAAGAGGCGTCCAGGGCCTGCCTGACTGCAGCTCCACCTGGACAAAGGCACAGATGTTTGTAAGCAGCCTCCTGAGAGCGTACAGCCCAGAGCGTCAGCTGGGCTCGTGAGTGAGGAGGCTAGTCAGCAATCAGAGCCTTCTGCCTCTCTCTTACACACACACACACACACGCACACACACACACACACACACACACACACACACACACACACACACACACACAGACACACAGAGGGTTTTCATGTCTTGTGGGGACATTCCATAGACTTGCATTCATTCCCTAACCCCTTTTCAACAACCTTAACCCTCAACATTACATACTATACCTAACCCTAATCTTAACCTTAACATAAACCTAAACCTAAACCTGACCATATCCCAACCCTAAACTTAACCCCTAACCCTAAAACAGCTCAATTTCTTCCTGGGGACCTGAAAATGTCCTCATAAGGATAAAAAAATCTGGAATTCCGTGTCTTATGGGAAAATTTTGTTCCCATAAAGGAAGGTAAACATGAACCACACACACACACTCACACACACTCTTACACTTGCATGCACATAAGAAATAAGAAAGCAAACACACTCAGATAAACGCATGCACATCCTCAATTCATCATATAAACCCGAAATTAAACTATAAATAAAAATAGCAAACAGTCATTTGCAAATCCCTTCTTTCCTGCAAAGAGAAAGTAGGCAAAGTTTTGACTCATCACTGGTGAGTCATCAGCTCTTTTGTCTTGAAGTAGGTCTTTTGAAATGCGATGTTGGCAGTGCGGTCCGTCAGTCAGTTCAGTGTTCATTGACTTACGTTGCATTACATTTCCTCTCATTACTTGCCGAAATCGTAAGTATGTCAGTTGGTTGCATTATTCGTCTGTTTTTATGTTTGTTTGTTTGTTTGTCTGTCGGTTTGTTAGTAACACGCTTTTTTACCCTTCATGAAACTTCATCATATTATAGATGAGGTTCGTCGCCAGAAGCCTATACTTTTTTTTTAGTCCCTAGGTCAAAGGTCAAGGTCAAGGTCACAAGGTCATCAAAAACATTTAAACCACAATTTCGATTCATAACTTTGATACTATGACAGCTAGTGACTTGAAACCAACTACATTCTGTTTTATCTATTTCAGAGATCTGTGCAAGATTTCAGCAAGTTGTTATTCTATGAATGACCTTTCATTCTATCCCCGAATGCCAAACGGCCTTTCGGGGATATTATGTTTTTGGTCTGACCGCTGTCGCCTCCACGCTGCCCTATGTGTTAACGCGATAACTTCAGTAATATTTCAATTAGAAATTTCATGTTTGACATACAAGTAAGTATCATAAAGAGGAAGAACTGATTCGATTTTGGACCATTTACAACTACTATATTGGCCACCAGGGGCCAAAAACTGAAAAATCCTTGTTTTTATTGTACCTCTGGAAATACTTGTCCGATTGACCTCAAATCAAGTGCAAATGAAAGGTCATAACCTGTGGATGTGTCCCACGATGACACTATACCTGTTTGGTTCAAAATTTTGGCACAAAGTGGAGCTTTGTCACATAAAATTCACCATTTTTGCCATATCTTTGGAACCATTTGTCCAATTGACATGAAATTTTGTGCAACTGCAAGGTCATGACCTCACAACGTGTCACACGATGACATCATATCTGTATGGTTCAATATTTTGTCACCAGGTGGAGCTTTGTGATGGAAAATTACCATTTTGGCTATATCTTCAGAACCATTTGTCCGATTGACCTGAAATTAAGTTCAACTGAAACTCTATTCAAGATCTATTCAAGGATTGGGGAATTGGAGGATTGTGGGCGTTCAGGGATATACCCCAAGCTGTCGCCTCTGATGGCATAAGCCTAGTTTTAGTAGCACTCAGTAGTTGTTCTGAGGACATGATTTGCTGGAGATCTGAGTTTTAGGGGGTTTGTGTTTTTGACTGAAGTGATCCAGCTCCCCCAGACTCCCTCTTTGGCCCTCCTGCAGGGACCCTCACTGCCAGATGTCCAGGGCCCTTCGGGGACCAAATATCCAATCTGCTCCATCCCCTCTGATCCAACAGTGCCACACTGCTTTGGATTGAGCGACCAACATTCAACATACACCCACAAACCCTGTGGGGACTGTACCGCACCTCGTCAGAGCCATGCCTGCCCACAGCTACTCACAAACAGGGCAAAAACCACACAACAGCGTCATCATTCACTGTTAATTACATTTAGAGCTAATTACTGCAATCAAAAAAAATGCAGTGGATTGTCTGGAGTGTACCAAGATATCTATTTTCCGTGAGATGAGACGTTGTTTTTTGGAATTCACATCAAATTAATGTGATTTCACTCACAGTGTTTCTGGTTTCTCTGAGACAATGTTCAAATGGTTCCTGAAACATACAGTTCAATATGAACAGTATCAGAGTATTCACTGAGTGGTGACAGTTGATTTATTGCATTGTGTGTCATGCAAGGTGTCAGAGCTACAACATCAAATCAACGCCCTCATTAAAGATGGCAGGTTAAACCGGGACTGTTGTGATTCTGCTTTGCCATTTGTACCATGTTTCCTGCCATCCCATGAGTCATGTTTCTGTCTGGCCTTGTGTCATGATTCTGACTGACCTCCGTGTTTTTGAATTTCTGCTTATATCTGACCTTTCTCAGGATTGTGTTTTGGGTTTTGATATTTATTTAGATTTCATGTTTTATTATTTTCCATTTATAGTTTTTACAGTTTTATTCCATGTCATGTTTTGAGTTTCCATGCATTACACTTCGTCTCTCCCGTCTTGTCATGAGTCTTGTCTTTGCTCACAGTCCCCTGTATAGCGTGCGACTCCTGCGGGTGATTTATTGGTTTCTGGGTTTCAATCTTCCTTCATTTTCTCGTGTTCTTCCTTCATCTCACTTTTGCTATTTTACGAACACACCCTAACCGTTTGTTATTTTGGATAATTACTAACCAACACTAACATTGTATATTTGACTAACTTACTAACAAGCAGATTGTATAGCTGCACTTTCTAATTGACGATCTCTCAGCATTCGCCCTATTCTAGTCTCCGCCTCTTGTCTCTCCCTAATTATCTCTGCTGCGTTTCTGTGGGTCTCCACAACTGCTCCGCGCTGTTCTTTCTCTCTCATCTATGCACTTTAGAACTCCTTGACTGGAGCTGTTTATCTGTCAATAGGTTTGTCCTGTGATCCTTGTCTGCATTTTGGCTACGGCTAATTTCATGTAATTAGTTTGTTTCCAATGTGTCTCTCCATGATTGTCATTCCCATTGTCTGCACCTGTGTTCAATTGTCATGTGACCTCCTGGAAATATATATTAGATGTCTGTTTGTAGCACTTCCTTTGTCAGATCGTCATCCCTTGCTACCTGTGCCACGCTTCTCTCGCCTTGTATCATTGTGATTATCTTTCTGACTGGACCGCCCTAGACCTCCAGCTTTGCCTTCTCCCTGTACTTCGCCACTTTCTTGTTTATTGACCCATTTTTGTCTGACTTCGATTTTTGTTATTGGTGCCCTGTTTACAACCCTGAATTACGCCCTTTGGATTCTGACTTTGGATTGTGGACTTTGTACAGTCCCCCGCTCTGTTGGGGGGTTTTCCCCTTCAGAAATAAAGCCTCCTTTTTGTATTTTACTGGTTGTCGCACTTGGTTCATTTCGTAAAACCTCACATTGACAATGGAACCAACAGTGTTAATGCTAATTTGGTATAAACTGCTGAAAATTACATTTTCTTACAGCTTGTGACGAATAAAATGTTATGAAAAACTAGAAACCACCAGCAACTATTGCACCAGCAGCACCTCTCCAGCACCACTCCAGCACCTTTGCTCAGACCACACCCACCTTCAACACTGGCTTTCATTTTGAGTGAAGTCTTGTGATCGCACCTTGCACCGCTATAATGCAATGGAGGTGAAAAAATTGGTCCACGGACAGGTAGTTTTATAAACACGTGACAAAGTACTTATAACACTTCCTGTGGTTGTTCCCGCTACAATGAGAGTCTCCCCATCATATTTAGCTTCAATGACGAGCACAAACACAGATGCACACACAGGGCGGTTAGATGCACAAACACACATGCACACACAGGGCGGTTAGATGCACAAACACACATGCACACACAGGGCGGTTAGATGCACAAACACACATGCACACACAGGGCGGTTAGATGCACAAACACACATGCACACAGTGATGCAGACTGGACTGATGGAAGCAAACAGGGCTACATGCGCTAATGAGCAGATCCTTTTAAACCAAAAATGCAAAGTGAGTGGCTTGGAGCAGCAGAAAGCCGGGAAACAGGAGCGGAAGTGCAGACGTAATGGTCTGAGATGTTTTTATTTAAATGCTGGAAGTACAAGAAAATTCATAGAACCTGAGGCTGTTATGATGAGTGACGCAATGACAGAGTTGGGATTACAGAGTCATGGCTTGGAAAAGAGGTTGGAGATGAGTACTATATACAGTGCTGTGAAAAGTATTTGCCCCCTTCCAGATTTCTTTCTTTTTTGCATATTTTTCACACTTAAATGTTTCAGATCATCAAACAAATTTTAATATAAGAAAAAGATAACCTGAGTAAATACAAAATACAGTTTTTAAATAACGATTTCATTTATTAAGGAGAATAGCTATCCAAACCTACCTGGCCCTATGTGAAAAAGTAATTGTTATTAGGTTTATGGGGCAATTACTTTTTCACACCAGGCCAGGTAGGTTTGGATTGCTTTTTCCCCTTAATGAATTAAATCATCATTTAAAAACTGCATTTTGTATTTACTTGGGTTGCCTTTGTCTAATATAAGAATTTATTTGCTGATCTGAAAAATTAAAGCGTGAAAAATGTGCAAAAAAGTAAGAAATCAGGAAGCAAATACTTTTTCACGGCACTGTATAAGGTTACAAGCAAGAAAGAATAAATCCAGTAGGAGGGTAGGGGATAAGGCATTCTATGTGAACAAAAATTTTAATGTGCTGGAAAGTCCTGAAATCCATCATCTCTTGTCATGTGATATATTTGGGTCAGAATCATAGGGGAACACAAGAGGTCTAGACAGGATTGTCCTACTGACCACCAGATAATTGCACTGTAAATGCCATACCCGGTCAGAATCTAAATAGTTGATTTGATGAAAGTTGAGAAGCAGATTTCTAATTGACCCAAGATTATTTGCAATGCCTGAAAT
Organism: Gymnothorax reevesii; assembly: GCA_029721435.1. Lineage (NCBI taxonomy): Eukaryota > Metazoa > Chordata > Actinopteri > Anguilliformes > Muraenidae > Gymnothorax > Gymnothorax reevesii. Next base: position 54,012,785 of record CM056590.1, read on the forward strand.
ATTTTGACAGGAATTGAGATTTGGTATAAAGCAGTATCGCACAAATTGCATAAATTAAAGATAAATAAGGTGGCTGACCCTCATCGCTTTCACCCAATAGTTCTCAGGGAAGCAGGTGAGATCATCTGTAAACCACAGTCAATTATTTTTAGATTGTCTTTGAAACTGGAGAACTACAAATAATTAGAAGTAGGCAATATAATCCCAGTATATGAGAAAGGGGACCATACTGAGCCACGAAACTGCAGGCCAGTCAGTTTAACTTGTATTGCATGTAAAATACAGTGAGCTCTCATTAATGACAAGTTGGAATTATTTCTTGAATATAAGAACATCCTGAAGAATCAGCAACATGGTTTCCATAAGGGAATGTCATACCTGACAAACATTTTAGATTGCTTTGAAGAGGATACTAAGGCTGAAGACCAGTGCAAAGCCTATGAAATCACATATTTGGATTTTTGAAAGCACTTAAGGTACCATATTACAGCTGTATTTGCCATATCATTTTTAAAATAGGAATCACAGGAGGTATTTAGGAATGAATTCAGAAATGGCAGTGGGACGGAACACACTGAGTTGTGGTCAGAGGGATCTCATCAGGGCTAGGCATTGTAGGAAGTAGAGTCCCTCAGGGATCGGAGTTGGGACCCCTGCACTTCCTTTT
>CM056590.1:54015951-54138451 GCA_029721435.1 Gymnothorax reevesii
TGTTTCTGGCAGCCAATCAACCACACTGGGCAGAGTGGAGTCGCTGCGTAACTGATAAAGGAACTCGGTCTGCATCTGACCAAGCAGTGCTCAGATTTTCTTTAAAATGGCAGAGTGCAGTCTGGACAAGCACCATTTAGATGACAGACGACAATTTAAAAAACAGTCCAGCAGTCATTGTGGACTGAGCAGGCAACTGGCATCCTGGACTATGACTGGCAACAGGCCGAAACGTCAGGAGGAACTGATTATTCTTCCACACGCAGCATCAGTCCAAAACTTACTGGGTGTTTTAAAGCGAGCAGAAAAGAGCAAAGGTCAGTCGGGATAGTGACAATTTTAAGGGTTGTTCAGCATTATCAAGGCTCAGTATAACACAAGTGAAAAATGCATCAGAACAATTGAATCACTCAGTTTCCAAAGGGCCCAACTCCAATGCATTAGAGGTCTGCATAGCTTATGACAAAAAGGGGAACTTTCTAGTCATTTCAGTCAAAAGTATCCCGATGACGCTCAAATGGAAGGAAGTAAAGGTCGGGGGAAAGAGGTAAAGTCTGAGGAGGTAACCCTTTGAGCGCTGAATAAATTTTCAAGGAATTAAAAAATGCAATTATCCTGAGCTGTTGAAAACCTATCATATGGCAACTTGTTTAAAAGAGCTCCCCTACGGGAGCCACATGATAGGTTTTCAACAGCATCTGGTTTTGATATCTTACACCATTGGGCAATTATAGTTGCCTGTGACGCTCAAAGGGTTAAGACTCGGCTTGAGGCGATCAGTCTCATGTCGTCCTGACCTCTGTCATTCCACCAGGAGGCAGCCGAAACAGACCATAGCCATGACCCAGCAGAACCGGAGCAGGGGAGGTCTGGGAACCGCCCAACAACCAGGGATGGCAGAACATATCTTCAAAGCTTTATTTTTCAGAGAAAATAAACTAGCGCTAGATTATTTGGGGAAAAAAGGATTGACTAGAGCCCACTAACAATGTTACCTGGCATAAATTTAACTTCATTTGCATAGTTCTCCTCTCACATTTAATGCAGCAGAGAGCCACATGTGGCAATACAGAGCTTCATTACTCAAAATGTGCATCTAGATTTGTGGAGTTTGCTCTCTTTGTATTTGTCAAGAGACTCTCCATGAGTGCGTCCATCGCCAGCTCTCTTACCAGATGTATTTTATGCAATACGTGATCTAATAATCCTAATACTTGACAAGAATGTCGATCCCAAGCTGACCCACTTTGAACAACACATGGGCAGAAATGTACTTACACATTAAAGTCATGCGACAACAATTATACAGTCACAAAAACATTTACATGAACAAATGAAGAGTTTTTTTCCAATATCCAATAAGTGCCAAAATTACAAAAATTGAGATAATACCATAGAGCGATAGCTCTGTGCTTCTTACGCATGATGCAAAAATCCATTTTCAGAAATGCATACAGTAAGGAGTGAATTTTCATGGGCAAAGTTTGTGTTTTTCTCTAAAATGCAAGGGGCGCCAACATAGAAAAAGCAGATTTACTCAAAGTGAGTAACATGGATATGTTGCATTTTAGAAACGAAGTCCTCTAATGTTTATTTGCTCATGAATGAATCACACACGGACTCTCCTCAACACTTCTGAATGTGTTTAATCCTATTATGAGCTCAATGCTATGATTATGTGCTTTTTGTCAGAGCGGGTTGGAGTAATTAAGACAAGTTGGCTATATCACATGACCCCCACCCCCAACTCCTCTTGACCCGCCACCGCTGGGACGGTGGAGACAGCATGGCAACAGACACCTCCTCGCAAACGACCCTTCCCACACCCCCCCAACCTCATCCCTAGGTGACTTGACCTTGCCAACCAGAGGAAAGCGCAGCGGGCTCAGAGCAGGTAACCTGCTCGCATGCGCAGAGGCTGATGGGATCGTTCTGAGTCCCGGACCTGCTCCTCTCAGGAGACACACTGACATTAAACAGCCGATAGAATATTGTTCTGCCCCAGCTAGCTGTCCATTTCTCAGTATCTAAGAGCACTGCATTGTATCTAAGTCCCTAATCATGCATTTGCAATTCATTGTGGAAATGCATCATTGAAGTTCAAGAGTACTGTACATGGATATTAATATAAATATGAGCAATAAGTACACACACATACACATGAAACAAATAACTTGAAGCTTTTTTGTCACGTTTTGATGTTTCCTATGGCCGATCAAACTCATTTTTATTAAACAAAGATACAAACAAAATACTCTTCTTAACCCTTTCAGCGCTGTGGGCGACTATAGTTGCCCAATGATGTTAGATATCAAAATATTTACAATATCTTACTCTCCTGAGGAAGCTCTTTTAAACATGTTGCCACATGATAGGTTTTCAACAGCTCAGGTTAATTGCATTTTTAATTTCTTGAAAATGTATTCAGCGCTTAAAGGGTTAAATTATAATTTAATTCAATGAAAGAAAAAAAACAATCATACCCTTCCCAGCCCGATGTGCAGAAGTAATAAAAACTTCATTGAAATAGAACCTGACTAGCAATGTGAAGAAAGCGGCACGTGATGCTGCAATCTAAAAAAAATCAAGAACAGATGAGAAACTACGTTCTTGACATATTTCAGTCCGGAGAGGGTTACAAAGCCATTTCTAAGGCTCTGGGACTCCAAAGAACTACATGAGAGCCATTATGGACAAATAGAGAAAACGTGGACCACTGGTGAACCTTTAATGGAAACACTGGCCCATCAAAAATTCCTCCAAAAGTGCATCAACAACTAATTCCTGAGGTCCCGAAAGAACCTTGACTAACATCTAAAAAACCGTGGGTCTCACTTCCCTCCGTTACAGTTTTTGTCCACAAATCCACAATAAGAAAGAGCCTGAGCAAAAATGGCATCCACAGGAGAGCTGCAATGCAGAAAACACTGGAGACCAAAATGACAATGGCTTGTTTCACATTTGCCTAACATCAAGCTAACCCCCGAGACTTCTGGAATATTAAGCTGTGGACTGATGAGTCGAAAGTGAAGCTATTCAGAAGACGTGGGTTCAATAACATCTAGCACAAAGCTAACACAGAATTCCACAATAAGAGCATCACGTGATTGAAAGTAAACTCACTTGCTTTGAATGTGGATAAGTGTGAATTGATGATTATAGGCTCTAGAAAGAGGATTAGGAAAAAGACGTTGAGAGTTAGCATTGATTAATCTGAGGTTCCCACTGTTACTTGCTGTAAATATTATGGGGTTTATCTTGACCAACACCACGACTGGGGCCGACATGTTGATAGTGTGATTAAAAGTACTGTAAAGAGTCTATATTTATTGAAAAGGATATCATTCTGTATAACTGAAAAAAACTGCTCTTGCATTTTATAAATCCATTATTCAAAGTAAGTTTGATTATTGTAGTGTTGTATGGGGTAATTTACAAAATACAGATTCTGAGACGCTTCAAATCATTCAAAATAGAGCTTTGAAAACTGTTCTTATGGTGGAACCAAGATACTCAACTACAATAATCTACACCGCCCGGCCAAAAAAAAAGTCACCATTTGGAAATTAACGAACAAATTCTATAATTTGATCATTATTGTGGTTATTAATATGTTTCAGCTGGCAATAATCGTTTTACCCTGACTGATGAAGCGCGTCGCTACTCATTTCTTAAAAAATCATGTTGGAAGACACATCCCCTGATGGTGGAAAAGATGTTACAATATTTCAGAACGGGCAAATTATTGCCCTGTATTTAGCAAAGAAAACCATGAATGACAAAAACAAGTATGAGGAATCATTTTCACAAACAAATTTGCCGCCACAAAATCCTGACCTTAAACACATTAAAAGTTATTGGGATGTGCTCAAGAAAGACCACAGTGGTTCAACCATTATGTCGAGAAGACAAGGTCTCGGCCAAAAATTATGGCATTTCTGATCTAAAATAAATGCTCTGGCATTGCATATAGATGTTAAAACAATGACAAGTAGAATATGCACTGTAATCAAAGCTACAGGGGTTCCAACTAAATATTTCAGTGTAAGACTTTTTTTTTGGCCAGGCAGTGTATGATCGTTTGTCATTGGATACATTGGAAAAAAGATGACATAAACGTTTATTACATGTTATGTATAAGATTTCTAAAGGAATGCTTCCAGATTTTCTACTGCAAAATTTTGAAGAACTTATATTGAATTGTTCATTGAGAAATTGCATTAAAAAAATTCATGCTCTGTAAGGTAAAAACAGATTTCGGGAAAAGAGCTCTTCCTTTTAGAGATGTCCGAAGTTGGAATCAGTAATCTCAATGTTAGCTTTCTATGTTCAGTTTCAAACAAGCTCTTAACATTTCTATGTCAGTTTAAATAATTGCCCAGGAATTTGTTGTATTATTATTTTAATCTTGTTTAATGTCAATTTGTTATTTGTCTTTGAAGTTTGAGGTGATTTTCCTTTTTTATATATTGTATATTTTATATACACACACTCTCACACACTCACTCACATATACACACACTCACACACTCTCACACACTCACACTCAGTCACATATACACACACTCACATACTCTCACACACTCACTCACAGTCACTCACATATACACACACACTCACACACTCTCACACACTCACACTCACTCACATATACACACACTCACATACTCTCACACACTCACTCACTCACAGTCACTCACATATACACACACTCTCAAACACATATACACACACTCTCACACACTCTCACTCACACGTACACCCACTCACACCCTCTTCCTCACAGCCACTCACATATACACACACTCTCACACACTTTCAAACACATAAACACGCAGTCACACACACTCTCACTCTCATATACACTCACTCTCACACACCCACTCACAGTCACTCACATATAGACACACTCTCATACACTTTCAATCACATAGACACACTCACACACTTACACACAGTCACTCATATATACACACACTCTAACTCACTCTCATTCACAAATACACATGCTCTCACACACTCTCACGGTCACTCACATATACACACACTCACACACTCTCACTTACAGTCACTCACATATACACACACTCACACACTCTCACTTACAGTCACTCATATATACACACACATTCTCACAGTCTCTTTTACAGTCACTCACACATACACTCTCAGCCTCTAATTTACAGTCACTCACATATACAAACACACTCTCACACTTTCACTTAGTGACTCACAGATACACAGATTCTCACACACAGTCACTCAAATATATACACACACTCTCACAGTCTCTAATTTACAGTCACTCACATATACACACCTGCTCACGGTCTCTATTTTACAGTCACTTCCATATACACACACACTCATACTTACAGTCACTCACATACACACACACTCTCACACACTCTCACTTACTGTCACTCACATATACACACACACTCTCACACATACACATGCACATCTCACACTTTAAAGACATGTACATAAACTCACACACAGTCCAGTGCCCAAATCCGTATCGTCCCTGACAGGGTGACAGATTCATCCTATTCCAGATCTGACTGGCAGAGAGCTGGAGGGGGGAGAGAGCGACAGGGAGGGAAAAGGGTGTGAAAAGAAACATTAAGGCAGAACAGGGAGAGTGAAACACAATAACAACAGTGCAGTGACAAAGAGAGAGAAAGAAAAAGAGGGGGAGGGAGAGAGAGATGGGGAGAGAAATAACAGGGGGAATGAGTGATGGATTGTGGGTGCCACTGGTCCTAAATTTCCTTCCTTTCTCCTCTGTTCTTTCTTCCTACCTTAAGGACATAGGGAGGAACGAGTACAAGAATGGTGGGTAGATTTTTTAAACACTGGGAGGCTGCCGAAGATAGCAGGAGAAAGGGACACACTGAGTGAATATGAGGATGGAGCGGGTGTAAATCCACTCGTGCACGTGTCATCCAGAGGCGCCCTCGCGCTCAGTCACTCCGTCCAGACTTCAGCAGCAGTTGCGCTGGGTGAAGCTGTCGGCTGCGTCTCGGAAAAGTCGGGTGCAGAAAAACTTCACTTGGTATAGAAAGAACAGAATAAGACGCTTCTCAATGTTACGTGCGGCTGATTACATAATTATTATTCTTCAAAAGACGGGGCCAGGTCTGCCGCAAACATTCGTGGAGTAAAGTGAAGGCAATCAGAGCCATTTACTGCGTAGATTATAGCGGCGGAGATGATTCTGTCGGCTTTTGGGCCGATTAAAGCAGTTTCTTGGTGCCCCGCAAGGACGGGAGAACAGCCGGGCTCTTTCTCTTTAGCACGGCGCTATTGATCAGCCATTGACTTGATAGTTAAGGAAAAAAACAAGCGACGAAGGATTGTGTCGAACCTGCAGCAGAAGTCGATTACGGCGCTCCTTGCACGGGTACACGAAAGTAATATATCTGCCAGTTTGCCTAAATAAAATCGATTGTGAGCAGAAATTGTGGATGTGGCATGAGGATTTATACTGATCGATGAGCTGTTCCATACATTATATCTTTGCGGTGCTGAATCGATGTCAAGTTGTAATGTATTATTGAATTCTTTCAGTGCGGCACCATGGTGTGTGGTTGTGTTATTTCGGTACGTTAGCCTATCTAATTATTGTGTAGACAGTGCGCAGAATACAGTATGTAGACTGGTTTGGTATCGTTGGATTGTTTCATAGTCAAGACGATGTGCCATGTGCTGTTGTTTTTGCAGTGCATCACAGTATTAAAATGGTGTCTAAACACATCACAATATTGGGTAACACTGAACTTTTTTGCTGAGAAGTGGCAAAGTGAAAATCCGGCCTGGGGTCTGTCTGTATGGAGCTTGCATGTTCTCACCATGCACTTGTATTGTTAAGACAACAGATTCAACTAATTATTTAATCACTGGCTTCAATCGAGACCTCTACGGGTAGCATCAGGTATGCTTGGGTGGACTGAAACAGTCATGTCCCTCCATTTTTTTGGGTGCTCTGTTTGGGTAAGATGGGACACTCCCGGCCGTAATGGCAGAGCTGAGCACCGTGCAGTGTTTCCTTTTTCTGGTCTGGCTTTTCATGCCCGCACCAATTTTCACATCGTATAATTTCTGAACGGCTTGATCTAGGACCACCAAACTTGATGACATTTCCTAAACCTTGTCTAAGAACAATTTTATACCAATAAGTCAAGTCCACCATCTTCGCCATTTCCATGGCAAGGGTTTTCTAACAGGCATTTCAAGACAAAAAATTGCCGATTTCGGTTTCATCAATGTAGTTTCCAGATTTTCTTTTTAACATATATTTATTCCATTATATTTACAATATCTTACAAAGTTCAATGTCAGCTTTGCTAAGTAGAATTAATTTACGCTAATTTGATGACATCATTGAATTTAAAGGGCCAAAATCCAAGATGGCGGACTATATCTTTGACTCAGGTACATTTTCCCTCATAGTTCATTAATTCTTTTTATTTTCCTATGATGAAAGCTTCTACTACCAACAAATAGATGTTTTTTCCATTATTACAGTGGTCTTTAGGCTCTATATTGATTATACATATATATAACACAAAGAAGTTGACGATAAGAACAGAGCAAGTTTTGCTCATGCAAACCTGTAATCCTGTAATACTTTCATTTTTTTCTGACCTGAACTTCTAAGAAAAACATTCTGAGTAAATGAAAAACTATTTTCACAGAAAATATGTAGAATTTAGTGAATTTTCTGGCATCTCAGAGCTGGTGCACTGTGGGATAAAATAAGCAAAGCATTCTGGGTTATACAATTCAATGCATGATTTCATAATGATGACATAATAATACCAAAATGATAGTAGTGATTTAATTTTAAGTGTACGTCATCCCCTGCAAATTTGGTGGTCATACACCATGTCGTTTCGGAGTTACATTTGACTATCATGTTATGAGAAGTTCAAGCCATTTTGCCATCGCTATGATGTCATTTTATGACATCATTTTGATGTATTTGCTATTGCCTTTGGCAGCAGAAATCTTTGTAGACATTTAAGTCTTATAAGCGACATTATGTGTAAAAACTGTGATGCTTACCCTAAATTTGCAAGAAATTACAGTATTATGGCAGTTTTGGGCAGCAAAATCAAAATATGACGTCATAATGATGTCATAATAGGTCATAATAATACCAAAATGACTGTAGCAATTTATTTCTAAGTGTACATCATCCCCTGCAAATTTGGTGGTCATACGCCATGATAACTATGAGTCCCCCCCAAGCCCAGGAAGCCCCAAAAAGCCCAGTCTAGATAGGGTTAATTTATATCCAAAATACTATTGAAATTCTCTCTCTCTCTCTCTCTCTCTCTCTCTCTCATCAGTATCATGGCTTTCTGGGATACATTTTTACACTTGTCAAACTTTGTTTGATGACAGTGATAACAATGACAACGTAATATAGAATACAATAATGTAAGTATCCTCTCTTCATCTCTCTCTCTCTCTCTTTCACGATCACTCACTCTCACAGCTATTTTATCGCTTTGGATCTATCTTATGAAATATAAGTTTTCATTGAAACAACAGCAAAGACGATAATAGGAAGAAAAACATAAATCCTCTGTCATGCATCTTATTAATGTCCCACAAACAGAACACCTGTGGCACGCGGGCTGTGAAAAAGTCTTCTCCGGTAATTTAGCTGCTTTTTGTGTTTGTGTTATTTTAGATGTCAGTGTTTTTATCATGGCAATCAATACTGCCATTGAAAAATAATAATCATCCCATCATTTGACTGAGCAGAACCAGCATCTCATTAATGGATTTATAGATTGATCAGCAGATTGATTGACTGGCAGTGTATACCTCAGATTTTGAGAGACATAACATGGCAGAGCGAAGTGCGTGCTTAGATTTGTGTGTATGAGTTCTGTGTTCGTGTGTCTGCCGGTGTCTCTGCACATGCACTTATGTATAAATGCATGTGTGTGTGAGTGCGTGCCGATATGTGCATGTGCGTAATTTTGTGTATGTGTATCTGTGTCTGCGCGCACGTGTGTGTGTGTGTGTGTGTGTGCACGTCTGTATGGGTGTGCAGACACGTGCGTACGAGAGTATAAGTGAATAAGACAAAAAAAAGCCTTGTCAATCATAGACTGACAGATCCATCGCTTGACTGCATGTCTGTAAATCAATACTTTTACTATCTAAGCTCATTCTTGGTTCGAGATTCTGGAGGAAACACTAATGTGACCTCACAACACTGCACATTCAGACACAAACAACCCGCACAGAAAACGGAATCTGACAGTAATTCTCCTATGGGCCCGAGCAGAAATAATTAACGCAGCAGCAGTTGCAGAGGGCTTTAGGGTGGAGGTTCTATGCTCCAGGGAGCTGCCCATCAACATTTGAGGAGTGTAAATTACATTTTCGGAGGTGTGTCGGGTGGGGGGGTGGGACATTGACCCCCACCAGAGGGAAAGAGTTCCACCTGCTGTCCAGCTCTGGAAGCTTTGAGGGGCGAAAGAAATTCCGGAATAAAACTTCACCTTCTTCTCTCTCTCTCTCTCTCTCTCTCTCTCTCTCTCTCCACCACATCCCAAAAGCAAAAAACGGTCCACAAAGTGCATGTCTGAGCACCAAGGCCTACTGTCTCAATTAATTTTTATTATCCCTCCGGCATGTATTGTGGGGGAATATAGACATCAGTGTGCCCGTCTCTCCGTCTGTAAACATTTAGTTTCTGGAGCAGAACTCAAATAACTTGCAATATTTTTAAACAAAACTTGCTGTGCGTATTAATCAGGTCTTGGACTGGTGCTTTTTAATATTTTAGGATTTCTTAGATTAGATTTTGGGGGCTGGGAGGATACATCATGTTCTGATGACTGCTGTTAATCAGTGAGGCACTTTCTACAGACAACTGTCCCATAGATGTTTACAGGGCAGCTGAGAAAGCCCCTGACAAGACCCCCCAAATAGCAAATAAATAAAAAATAAACTCTCCATTTGGGATGAAAATCCTCAACCAGCAAAGGAAGAAAAGATTTTTTGCGATGCTTTGCCATTTGAAGTGGTCTGAACAAACTATAATTATATTAGCCTCGATGTCATAAATCCCAGCAATTTCTACTGGGAAGTCACTGCAAGGGCAACATGAACACCATCATATAAGTGCAATAACTGCGGAGCCGCAGAACTGAATTCTCTGGGAAAGACATTCTGTGTCTTTGAGGCTATTAATGGTTTTATCTTTGGCTTGAATGCTTGTGTCCTATAACGCAACATTATTCTTCTCTTACTCAGTGGTGTTACTGTGTAATAAGATAAGATCCTGTAAAATGTCTCTTTTTGAGCCCTTTGTGGTTATTTTTCCTTCACATGTTGACCCTCACCAGTTACTTAGGAGCAGTGGGCAGCCACAGTGCTGCACCTGGGGACTAACTCTAGTTCCACGGCCAGTGGGTCAGGGGTATTTGTTGGAGTGCTCCTATTCTTGGGTGAATGAAATTAGTTAACTCAGAGGAAACCCACACAAACTCAGGGAGAATGTGCAACTCCACACCCTGAGGTCCTAATCAGCTGAGACTCAAAACAGGAACGTCCTGCTAGCAAGGCAACAGTGGTACTCTGAAAACCACACAGTGCCACCTTTTGACACCTTTTTAAAGATAAGATATATGTTCATTACTTTGACAAGCACCAGGAATTTTGTTGCCTCTGAAAAAATGTTATATATTGCATATTCAAATCTGTGGTAAGTTGTTAACTGTGCGTTCTATTCTACCCTCAGGTTGTATGTTAATGCTCTTTTGCATGGCTGGAAGTATTATCCGTAACCTTCTTAGATTGTCACTTTAACTACTTATAGCAAGACAAACATTATACTATACTATATTTTACCAATACAAACCACTAATACTGGACCACTATCACTGATATTGTTGTATAATACCGAATAATAATAATAAATATTATTATTATAATAATAATAATATTAAGAAGAAGAAGAAGACCGTCAACAACAACAACAAAAAGGCAAAAACAGCAACCTAATTGTTTCAAACAATAAATAACTTGCAGTCCGGAATTTTTAATACGGAGCACAGTCCATGGTACGGAAAGGAATAAAGAGCCTTCCTCGCGCACTCCTGGAACACTTTGGGTTTACGCAGTTCGTGCTTGAGGTGCCACGCGGGAGAAGGGGTGGAGGAAGTGGCGCGAGGGGGGCGGGGAAGGGAGGGGTGAGGATGGACGAAAGCGAGACAGACAATACGATTCCACCAAATCATCCGCACCTCCGTCACTCAAGCAGAGCTTCATTAGGAGGTCGTGGTTTTAATCTCACCTCTTGTAGTATCCGCCAAACAGGACTCGTCAACACCGGGGGAAAAGAGGAAGACAGGGAGAGCGGGGGACAGAGAAGCGGAATTTTTCTACCTGTGTTTTCGTCAGAGAGACTCCCGGTGCGTTACTCGTGCTTTTCTTATCAGCACCAGCATCTTCCACCAGAACCGGAGAAACCCCTGCACGCGCGACGTGATCTTATCAGCTTAACCATCTATTGTTTTCCTGCTGGGGGTCAAGAGGCGCCACTCTTATAAAGATTTTTTTATCTTCCGCTACCGGTCAATTCAGAGCTGTTTCATTTTCATGTCAATGTCTTTTTTGAGGAAGAAAGGGCACGCGTAACTCTATCTGGAAAATACCCCCAACAAAAGGCACGCCACGTAAAAAAAAAAATAATAAAAAAAATACTACAATTAAATTGCTCTACATTGTTGGAAGAAATTTTTGTCAGATTACGGATTCATGTTTGCGAAACAAACTAAGTGCCTGGGTTTATTTGAAGTGTTATCATTTGAATGACTTATCGTAACAATTTCCAATCATCCGATGGAAAGGATGATTTTCTGTGGAACTGAGAATGATTTTCTCTGAAAGAAGACAAATAAAATCGTTGTGCCCACCTGGAGGGCGGTCTACGGAGTAACTCCCGAAGAAGACATCAAAGGACTGAGTTTAAGTTAAAAAAAATAATAATAATAAATAGGAAGCAACTATCGGTGAGTATTATTAGAGAAATTTAATGTTTTAAGATGAAAATCTGAGCTGAGATTATTATTATTATTATAATTATTATTTTTATTATTATTGGCGTTGTTGTTGTTGTTATGTTACAGAACCCAAATTAAATTGAAATTATGATCAAAGGCATTGTGGAATTTGCCAGTATAAAAAGCTACACAGTAAACTAAGGAAAACCGCTTTTGAAGAACAAATAGATCGCTTTAAATACGCTAAGCCTCGGCGATGCATCTTTTGATTGAAAACATTTTCTCGTCACTTATTTCAAGCAATGCAATTGGATTCCATTTCAGTACAGTAGATTTGAACCTTGGTCGTATGACAGCACTTTTGTTCCAACACAAGGTGCAACAGATTGATATTAACGCCTCTGAGCCTTCGCCGTGGCTGCATATTTTACTGCTATGTCGTGGTGTCAGACTACCAGATAACTAGATATTTTCTTACTATGGCAGATGGTCATCTCCGAACGGTCAGCAGCTCTGACAACAATGATATTATATTATATAGCACTTTTGGTATAAGAATGCACTCGTACGTTTTTGTTTAGACGCCACGTCTTTGTTCATTTTACTGAAATGTTCAAATCTATTAAATTTATTTCTTAATTGTTTGATATTATTTAATCTGAAAACATTGTTCAAAAACCACCAGCAGAATTATGACAGCGATTCATTAATATCTTGAATTTATTTTGGTTCAATTCCACACAATATGTGTTGATTTTCACTGTATAATCACAATACCTACTGCACATTGGCTGGTAAAGCGGCTGATAAAGCCTGTACCCGAATGTACTTTGAAAACTGTCCCGGCTAATCGAATTTGAGAATATTTCTCATATTCAGCAAATGACAGATAGTCCTATCGGGAAAAAATAAAAAATATAATAAAATAAAATAATGTATAGGCTATTTAGTGACCAGACATTGACATATTATGCATTTTACGAGAATATCCACTCTGAAAGCGTGCTTTCCCTTGTCAGGCATTTTACTGTTGAATCTTCTCATTTCAGGTTTTAAAATATTACAAAGACAAACAAACAACCTGAAAATGATGCTGAGTCCAGACCAGCCTGGCGCTGAGCTCCCATGGGGCCAGTCCGACACTGAATCGGTCCTCCACGACATCAAAATTGGCTGCGTATCCGATGAGCCGATGGATGGCGAGGGGAAGACGAGGACCCTGGCTCCGCCGGCCCTGAGCCGTGAGGAGAAAAGGCGGAGGCGCCGCGCGACCGCGAAGTACCGTTCCGCGCACGCGACCCGGGAGCGCATCCGCGTAGAAGCGTTCAACGTGGCCTTCGCTGAACTGCGGAAGCTCCTGCCGACCCTTCCGCCTGACAAGAAGCTTTCCAAAATTGAAATTCTTCGACTTGCCATTTGTTACATCTCTTATCTCAATCACGTTCTGGACGTTTAGAGAAACTATCCTAATTCTCCAGTAAAAGGCGCTTCCTCTACAGCGAATAAGAAAAATGCTTAAATGGAGAAAAATGAAATGTGGCAAAAGGTATATATAATCAGGTGGCGTTATTTTATTGATGTTAGGTTAGCATAACAAACTTGGCTCCCACAAGCCGAGGCGGGGATGGTCAAGCGAGTGGGGAGAGATAAGTCTAGGAATTAATCAGCACATAAACACCAATACGGTGTCTCCACGGAGTGTAACTCCTCCACCGCTCCGCAGTTGTAACTGAAGTCTGGCATAACAACATGGTTGAGCTGTGCAACAGCGGATAATTTATTTAGCCTATAAATTTCAGCCGGAAAAAAACAATCACGCAATAATTTCATGAAGGAGGCAACACAAGCCAATAAAGGGGTCTTGATTATGACATTTATACTGCCATTCTTGCGAACTTTCAGATGGCGAAATCACAGTGGGATTCAACAACAATCTACTCACTGCTTTAGATATTTCGTAGGCCTAGGGTTTAAACCTTATCTGAAATATTTGGTGAAATGTAAAGCCAAATAATTCATGAAAGAGCATAGATTAATGTCATCAACAATAGCTGCTTCATAATCTGAGGGGAAGGACATTACATTTAAAAAGATAAATCGTGTATAAGTGCCACTTAATAAGAGACAATAAATTGTGACGTTAAGATTTTATTTATTTATTTGTTAATTTATTTTGCAGTATTTATATCTGCTTATTTAAGTGATTTGCCTATTTATCCTTAGCCAGCATCGTGTCTTTTAAAAAATATTGTCCGATGTTTTCGTATAGGCTAAATGTGTGTGTATTTATTCATGTAATTATTTATACTTTAGACTGTGGTGTTGAACTATGAGTAATAACGCTCTTCAATTGCACTTTTCAGTGATTTTTTTTTCTGTAGTAAGTAGGCAATAATTTGTAAATTGACCTGTATATGTTTTGGAATATAAGAAACTTATTATTCGTTGTTATCATTTTTGTTGGAAATGTATTGTATGTCTGGCAATGATAAGCACTTCAACTTAGATGCCTGTGAACTTTCTTTGTGGTTTCCTGTTCGTCGAGGGGATGGTTGTTTAAAACAGAAATTGTGGTGAAGGACCTTTTTTTTAAATCCTAGCACCCATAATGCTCATTTTTGAAAATCAAGATATTGGATAAAACTGCACTAATGCGGCTGCTTAAGATGTTTAAATATATATCTATATGTATACAGGGCATTTTAGCGCGATAATTTCATGCGGAAGAACTGGTGAGTGCTTCAGCGACGCTGTTTCTCATATCCGTTAGTTCTGAACACCATCCCCTGTGCTGCAACCAAAAATTATTTCGACTTGGCGTCAGTTTATAGACATTTATTTTCATGCCCTTATTAGATGAGCTTTATTTCTGAATGCGCCTTTGCTTTTAAGACAATATCTGATTTGATGGTGAAGGGAAACTAGGCCCACATATCCGCAATCCAAAGATTTCCTGTCTTTTCAGGGTTTATCTTGTCTTCATTGCTTTGTATAGCGCACATTTTGTAGTGGGGTAGATCTAATAAACTGTTTTCCAAGGAACACTTCATATTTTAATAGTGAGTCGTTTCCAAAAATAAATATACAAAAAAAAAGATTTTTTTTTTGTCCTCGCCTTCTTATCTTTTCTTTTTCTTTTTTTTTGCGTTGAATGCCCTGAACACCTCTCTCTCTTTTGGAATAATGTCCTACTGCGTATTGCCTACATACGTTACGAAACTTCTCACAGTCACGCCCTTAACTGTGCTAAATAAGAGTTCTCGGTCGGTATAATTGAGAAAAAAAATGTTATGTTGGTACAGCGTGATATAAATGCTATTGTACTAGGTTTGGAGAGGCAACCTAATGTGCTCACGCTTAACGCAACTTGCATAATGTAATGTTATCGGTTGAATTTCATTTGAAGTCCATGAATTCCTTCTCTTGAATTTAAATCTGTTCTTCGAAGATATTACTGCACAGGCTACTTGTATGGTCTTTTCAAATGCGTGCATCAAGCACTCATCCTCGAAATTCAATTCAAATCGGCTATGACAGATGTCCCATCTTTGCTGAAGACACCGTAAGGCGCCACCTCGGATCATCCCCGACAACCATATAGGCTTTTCGTGACGTCAATTTCATGTTGACGGAGCGACGAATTCTGCCTTGCGTATGCGTAAACCCAGGCTCTGGAACCGTCTGGTCAGTTAGTGGCAGTGTGTGAGTGATTTCGCTACGCATGTGTTCGCTGCTCTCGTTCTCTTTTGGCTCAAAGGCGCATTCCCCAGGGGAAGGGGCAGGTGTTGGTCCAGACGAGCCAAGACAACCAAATTACTGGCCGTCTGGCACCTCCCGTGGGAAAACAAAAAGAGGAGCTGAGAGAGAGAGAGAGAGAGAGAGAGAGAGAGAGAGCCAACAGGACCCAAGAGCCGTTTTATATTTCTGATTAACGCCATCAAAATATTGCCGTAAATAGAAAGTAATTTTACATCACTCATTGTTGTTTTTTTTTTTTTACTGCTGTGATTGAGTGATTGATTTTTAATTCAATAATGCTGAAAATATGCTTAGCCTCAGTATTGATCAAAGATTTTGCATTGACATAGGACTTCAAATACATAAATGATCATTCCTGTGAAACAAATACAAAATACAAATGATGCATGTCTGCACAGGGCAGTGCAGTAAATCGGAGTGCAGCTTCGAAGGCAGTACTAGGAATGTAAAGGGCCTCCATGTGGAGTTGGCATGTTTTCCACATGTTGACGCAGGCTTTCTCTAGGACCGCTCTCTCTTCTTAGAAATAGATATGAATGATAGTCCAATTGGAGACTCTAAAATTGCTCACCGGATCAGGGTTTGAGTGAATGGTATGCGATCCTTGCAATGAACTGGCAAACTGGATCTTCCTACCACATTCCAATTGCATGCTGGGATATAGGCTCCAGTCCCCCCTGACCCTGACCAGGAATAAGCAGGTGAGATAATGTATGTATATACATCAATACATACATACATATTGTACATCATGGAGCCTGAACCTGCCCACGGTCTCTTTCCAGGAGCAGTTTTTTTACTTTTCAATTGTTTTTCCTGACCACTGTCATCACTGGCCTGCTCTTGGGTATCTCTTGTTATTGGTCTGACATCAATAAAACACTCAGTGAGGAAGTTTTTTGTTAAAAGAGCAATAAAAATCTAACCGAAACCAAGTAAAGATAAAAGATGAATGGATGTGTATGTAGAACTACACACACATGGGATAAATGTGCTGAATTCCATGTTTTATGGAAGAATATTTTCTCTCACCCTAAGAAAGAGCAGAGACTTAAGCAACAAAAAGGAAAGAATTAAAAATCCTGTCCTATTGAAAGTAGCTTGTTGTACTTTGTATAACTGAGAAAATGTTTGCCCAGATTATTCCAGTCCATAATCTGCATCACGATTCTTTATGATACTGGTATTAAGCTCTGCCATAGCAGGAAAATGAACACATTTCTGTGGGCTGCATATGAGGATTTCATAATGAGACACTTCTGTACTGTACTGTTCACTTCCTCCAAAGGTTACGGAGGAGCTGGATGCAATTCACTCATCTTAAAATTGCTGTGCACTTCCGATTGTGTTAACAAAGTTGAGTCAGTTCAAAGACCCGCCAGAACATTCCCGGTGGAACACCCTCTCACTTCAGAATAAGGCTCTGAACCACTCAGCAAAACAAAATGTTCCGAAAACATTAATGGGATGTTTTGTCAAAGTAATAACTTTGCCACAACACAGCAAAAACGATATGAGAATGTTTAGCAGCTGTATTGTAACCTTGTAACCGTCTCAGCTTTTTTGGGATATTCATGATAAACACAAGAAAATTTTAAGGCAACACTATGTAGTTTTTCACTCTCAAACTATATTTCCAAGATCATTCTGGTAATACAACAACTCACAATAGGGTGAATGACACCTTTGTCATGGCTCGATCGCACCTGCATCGCCTTCACTGGCACTATCTAGCTTCGGGTTTCGAGTAAAAATCCAGGCCCAACAAGAACTACAAAACTTACTCACTGCTTTACAGCTTTACAGCATGCGTCACACGACCCCCCTCCCCCACATCTCTCAAGACCAGCGAACGAATGCAGAATGAAGCAGAGTTGGGAGGGGTTGTAATTGCTGAAGCGGAGAGGAAACAGAAGAAGGTAAAGGTGTTGTCCGAGGAGACATTTAAAAGAAAATGAGAAAGCGATAAAATAAGAGCCAGAACTAGAGCCAACATTGGACCGGCTTTCACTCGCTGTCGAGAGCTGAAAGAGGTGGAAGGATGTCCGACCGATGGCGACCTCGCATTGTTACTTTTGGACAACTAAGTACAAATTGTTACCTTAATGTTTCATCCTAGATCTAGTTCTAGTGTGTTTGAACTTGCTTTGTGTCAGGCTGTGTCATTGAAATCATCTAGTACCCCGTTTATGCTCTGTCAAATAATTGTCTACAGCAGGGATTCCCAAACTTTTCCAAATCAGGGCCCACTTGAAAATCTAAAACATGTCCGCGGCCCACCTTTGTCCTATAAACAGTACATAGACGAAATTATGCATTCTCAGAACACTTAACAGCAACAATAATTGTTGTTGTTGTTGTTAAGAAAATAAAATAAATAAAAAACAACAACAATAATTGTTGTTTTTTATTTATTTTTTATTATTATTATTATTATTATTATTATTATTATTATTATTATTATTATAAAGATTCAGGATTGAAATGAAAGCAGGGGGTAAAGGAAGCCCAAACTTTTGATCTGTGGTGTACACACAAGACAGAATTAATTATCGAACACAGTACGTGCTCCTCCGATTATGACCCCGGTCATGATGACCAGAAAGCTACATTCCGATCATAAGGTTCCTAAAATATTGTGAGGTCAACAACACTCAATAATCTTTAAAAATCATCTTTGCAAAAATGAATCATATTTTTAATGACCTCTCACGGCCCACCTGCAGTACCACCACGGCCCACTAGGGGGCCGCGGCCCACACTTTGGGAATCACTGGTCTACAGTAATTAATCTAACTAGCTGGTAACTGATCTGCTACCTAGTTGTCATGCTATCGCTAGCTGGCAAATGTTGCTAAACTAGTCTGCAGTCAAAATGTTTGATCATAAATGTGTACTTCACTCCCGTATAGAGTGCCAAAGGTAGAAGATTTGTCGCCTTTTATTTCAGAAGGATAAGGTAATGATCTTGGTTGGCATGTACTCATGTCGTTTCAGGGATTTTCTGTCAACTCCCTGCCGCCCTCTTGTTAGATTGCACAAGCGAATCGGTACTGAGCATGACAACTTTGTGGTCAGATTCTACAAAGGGCCTGGCTATTCGAATAGCGACTGTGCATGTAAGCGAAGTCCACACACTTCTTACCAGAGCGAAAATGAATTGATGCCGGTTAGGGCTAGGGTTAGTAGCAGCTGTGCATCTAAGCAACGCCAACATTATAGACTACAAAGATAATTACCAGTGGAGTAGCATTCCATCACAGTAGGAATGGCAAAAACTAAAAGACTAACCTATGTTAGCTAACATATGCTCTCCAATGGTTTTTTTTTCCCGTGTTAGGTTTTGCTCCTGACATTCAAAGTGCATGCATAAAATGCTGTAAAGTGCCATCCACACTGAGAAAGATAACTATAATGATAACCATAACCATCATGATTTGAGCATCAACACTGATTTACGATATTGTTGCGTAAACATTGACATTGGGCGTTCCAGCTGTGTCGGAGCCCTTTTTTCTCTGCAAAGTCATCTGCCATATTGAATGAACGCGTTGCCCTGGAAATTCTGAAGGATTTTGTGTGGCGGTCATTTTTTCTACCATGCATAAAATCGCTCTGACAGTGACCGCAACAATGTCGTTTGCCATTAGCAATGTCGTTAAAGTTGTAATGTGGACTTCGCCATCTACGTGACTTAGACTGATTTTTAAGTCTCCCTTACCAGGTCTGAATACATGGTTGATTGGATTGCACATTATATGTCCTGCTTCAGAAAGTACACTGGTGTCGATGGCTTGTCAACAAATGCATGTGTAGAAAGATTTTATGATATTTGTTACAGACAATACTGTTTATCAACTGTAGGATGACACCGCAAGCGAATCGGACGAATACTACATAGTGTTGTTTTAATTTCAGCTCAATCAAGACAGTATGAGTGATTACAATAGGTTACCTGACTCCTCGATTTAAGACAATTTAAAGCTGATGTGACCAAGCAGGAGCCAATCCCCTGGATCAATGTGGGGTTAAGAGTACTGTTCAAAGACCCACCAGCTGTCTTAAATTCATTTCAGCAACACTGGGGTGTGAACCAATAACAACTCCGAGTCCCAGTCAGTTAGACTATAGGTGATCCCCAGGTATAATTTCCATTCCTTGAGCTCTTCAGCTAGAAAAGGCTGTGCCGTCACATAAGTGTACAGTGCAGAATGCTTCAAACTCTTTAGGGCAGTGAACCTTGAAAGGTGAGCAAACTAAAAAGTGCTCTTCAAAACCAAAACTTGGCATTTATTTTTTTTACTGTGGAACAAAGATTACTTCATTCCTGGATTAATTTTCACCCTTTCCGAAACAAGTCCCTAACCACTACCACTTAGTCATGAAGTGCACTTCGGTGGAAGTAATCTTTGCAGCTGAATCGAGTTGCCTTCATAATGGGAAGGGCAGAAATAAGCCAAGCTGCTTTCAGACAAACATCCCTACAGTGGGCAGTAAAGGAACTGACGTTCATTCAAAACATGAATAGGCTAATTACTTTGTCGAGACTTGAACCCGGGCCAACAGCCCCAAACAGTAGCGACTTAACCATTACACTACGTGAGACCATTATATTTTATTTGTTTCAAATTATAACTATGTTGTTGTACATGAAAATACATCACATTTTTATATTGTATACAAGAAAATGAGGACTACATTTTTAACACATGCATGGCTGCTAGCCTATTCAATTCAAGCCCTAATTGGTAGGCTAATTAGAGGAGCAAAACACACACGTGTACAAACAGTCACTCGTAACTCACATTTGTCAGCACTGTCCTCCATGACGAGCAGTATTTTGTAGTGCACACCCTCGACAAGTCAGCATCGGTGCTGACTCAACGCTAAAGGGTGTTATAACCCACTCCATTTCAGATAGAATTGGAAAATCTTGACAAAAAAAAAACTTTGCTTCTGATTAACTATATTCCCGTGGGGACTTCAGAATGACAGCAAGACGTAGATCTAGGGTTGAAAGACTCGGACTAGGACAATTCGAACTTCGACTTCGAGTCCCTCATAAGTCTGGGGTCTTGCCGGCAGGGTGGTAAAACTTCATGACATACGTGGAGAAGGAGCATATTATTAATCATATTATTACTGTCTTAATTTGTCATTGAGAAAATATTTCCCCTTTATAATTATTGAATTAAAGAAGTTGTGCAGGTGATATCTTTTGCCTCATCTATCTACCGGACCTCAGTCACTCTACCTTTTAATATCTTTTATCTCATACTTCTCTGTTCTGACACAAGTTTCTTTCACTTGTCTTTAAGGTTCGAGCATATTTCCTAACTACTTACCATTAGATCACCTGGCGAATGTGTTAGGTATGTTCCCCCAGCGTGTAGGAGAACATCAGAATGCAATGCAGGTACACATATACAGAGGTCATGTTGCAGAGGACATCATTGATAAGCAGGGGCATTATTCAGCCCGAATGGCATCACCAAGTACTCATAGTAACCGGAAGGGGTGTTGAACACAGTATTCAACTTACCTCTCTCCCTGATTCGGACTAGGTGGGATGCCTTACACAGTCCAGGTTAGTAAAGTAGAAACACCTTTGGGGGTTGGAGCCCCAAAATCCATGAGCAGTAGACAGTGACAGCACTTGACTATGATGGCACTCAGTTCTCTTTAGTTGATTCAAGAGCAGAGAAAACCATCTTTCTTTGACACAAAGAAGTTGGAACCAGCCAGTGAGGGCAAGGGTGTGATGATGCCAGAGGCCACAGACAGGGAGTACAAGGTACTCCGAGGTGGCGATGTTCCCAGGGAAAGCTCAATGGCACAGTCATAAGGCCAGTGCGAAGGAGGTAACATGGCTCAAAATTTGAAGAAGGCCTGATAGAGGTTGAAGATGGAAGCAACTCCTTTAAAGAAGTAAAAGGTGCTACCAGACAGGAAGCAGACTGCAGAAAGAACTGTAATCAAGGACTCAATTTAATAATGATGCCACCAGTCCAACCTATGCGATAATTAGGCATTTCTAGCAATGGCCTCCCCAAGAGATTGGGGGTATTTGGTGCAGTGATCAGATTAGGCGGATTCGCATCGCAAAATGCAAATCAAATTTCAGCAGTTTTGAAGAAATGCTAATCATCGTAACAACAATGACAACAACAACAAGGACAAGGATGGCTGGATTGCAGGGGAAAACAATAAAAAAACACTCAGGACAAGGCAATATTTGCTGTCCAGATGCAGTGTGGTATTGTTTGGATTTAACGTAAAGACTAAAAAAAAAAAAACTGAATTTACAATTAATTTTATTCTGATACCTCTGTAAACACAGTACATTCCAGCAATGGAGTCGAAGACACAATTCTTTTTACATTTCTATATTAGCATACAGTGGGGGAAATAAGTATTTGACCCCTTGCTGATTTTGTAGATTTGCCCACGAACAAAGAGTGCAACGGTCTATAATTTTAATGATAGATCTATTTTCACAGTGAGTGACAGAATATCACCAAAAAAGTGGAATAAGACATTGTATGCATTTTAGGAATTTATTTGCATATTTATTTGCTGTCGCCTTGCAACCCGAATTTTAAGCTCCAATTGGATTCAGGTCTGGAGACTGGCTAAGCCACTCCAGACCCTTGATGTACTTCTTCTTCAGCCACTCTTTTGTTGCTTTGGCGGTGTGCTTAGGGCAGTTGTCGTGCTGAAACACCCATCCTCGACCCATGTTCAGCTCTCTCACTGAGGGAAGGAGCTGTTGGTCCAGAAATTCCACGGTATATGGCCCCGTCCATCCTCCCCTCAATGCAATGGAGTTGTGCCGTCCCCTTGGCTGAAAAGCACTACTGTGCTTGACGGTGGGGATGGTGTTCTTTGGGTTGTACTCTGTGTTCTTTGCCCTCCAAACACGGCGAGTTGAGTTGAGCCCAAAAAGTTCTATTTTGGTCTCATCTGACCACATCACCTACTTCCAGGCCTCTTCTGAGTCATCCAGGTGGTCAATGGCGAACTTCAGGCGGGCCAGTACATGTGCCTTCTTGAGCAGGGGGACCTTGCGTGCGCTGCAGGATTTCAATCCATGACCGCGTGGTGTGTTACCAACTGTTTCTTTTGTAACTGTGGTCCCAGCTGCCTTCAGTTCATTAACCAGTTCCCCCCTTGTGATTCTTCACCGTCGCATGATCGGGGACATCTCATGAGGCAAGACCTTGCATGGAGGCCCAGACCGAGGGAGGTTGGCGGCAGTGTGGTACTTCTTCCATTTCCTGATAACTGCACCGACAGTTGATCTTTTCTCTCAAAGTTGCTTTCCGATTCTCTTGAAGCCCATCCCAGCCTTGTGTAGGTCAACAATCTTGTCCCTGATGTCCTTAGACAGCTCTTTGGTCTTGCACACGGTGGAGATGTTGGAATCTGGTTGTTTGGGAGTGGACAGGTGTCTTTTATACAGGTAGTGAGGTGAGGCAGGTGTATTTGATGTAAATAATTAGTTGGGATTGGGGGTGTGTCTTAAAGAAAGACTAACTGGCTTGTGGGACCCAGAATACTTGCTGTTTGGTAAGGGGTCAAATACTTATTTTTCCTCATCAGATGGTTATCAATTTTTATAAATTCATATGATGTGATTTTCTGCCATTTTCTTTGTGATTCTGTCTCTCACTGTTAGAATGTATATACGATCAAAATTATAGATCGTTGCATTCTTTGTAAGTGGGCAAACCTGCAAAATCAGCGAGGGGTCAAATACTTATTTCCCCCACCGTATGTAGATGTATTTAACATCAAAGTAAAAAAAAATGAACGGACATCACTGTTTTGGGTCCAGACATGGAACCAAATGCAGATTTGGTTTAAGCTTCAGAGGGCGTATTTATTAACCGAAAGCACACAGAACCAAAGAATACTGAAGAATGTTCCAGCAGGATGCAGGCTAGCAGAGGTGGCCGTTAAGTTGGAGTAGGTGGGGCGAATACGTGCTTTAGCCAGGTTACTGTCCAGGTACAAATGCCAAGTGGCTGGCACTTGAGCTGCTCACAGACTGGGACCGAGGAGTCTAAAGATGCTTTCACACCAGACGCGAAACAAACTTTTCGCAGGACAGATTATATTCAAAGTCAATGCAAAGATGCGAATTCAGGCATTTCGCGTGTATTCGCGTCTTTGCATCGACTTTGAATGTAATCTGTCGCGAAAAAATTCGTTTCGCGTCTGGTGTGAAAGCGGTTTACCAGGGCTATGATCGCAATCCTTGAGACCACTAGAGGATTGAGGCACTGAAGCTCACCGGAGTCACATGGTGGTTGCGGGAAATAAAAAAGACAAATGAATTAATTTAAAGGAACCCAGACAGCATACGGATGTGGGCCACATCAGACAACGATCCGGCACTTTTGGCATTCTTTTGGCCCGGACAAAACAGATGTGCCTAAAGTGGCCCATGTGGTAAATGCTGAATTTGGCCCAGATATCACAAAACAAATATGGCCCACAATTGGCAAATATTTGGCAGAGTGACAATAGTCAGTCTGTAAGTGAACCAAAACTGGCCCACATTTGCTGCATCATATGTTCTTGGCTGACATTGGTTGTGGCCTAATTCTGGCGAATAGGAGTGGACCACCCAAGTACCATCATTCTATGCGGTACATGGGCCAGATGAATGTGGCAGGTGTGGACCGGATATGGACCAGAAGAATTCTGCTATATGGGAACAGTCAACAAGAACTAATGCAGACTGTTGGAACAGGGGAAGACAAGCTTAGGGACTGTGACACATCACAATACATTACTTCCAAAAAAAAAATATATATATATATATAATATATATATATAAAATACAACCCCAATTCCGAAATAGATGGGACAAAGCGTAAATTGTGAATAAGATCAAAAGGCAATGACTTTCAAATCACACCAGCCAGTATTTTATTTACAATAGAATAGAGATAACACAGCAAATGTTGAAACTGAGGAATTCTATAATTTCATCCTCAAAATGAGCTCATTTCAAATTAGATGGCTGCTACCAGTCTCCTTTGACAGACTTTTCATTTAATTATGCGCCAAATGTTCTCAACCAGTGAAAGATCAGGACTGCAGGCCAGTTCAGCACATGGACCCTTCTACTATGAAGCCATGCTGTTGTAATAGCTGCAGTATCTGGTTTTGCATTGTCCTGCTGAAATACACAAGGCCTCCCCTGGAATAGATGTCGTCTGAAGGGGAGCATATGTTGCTCTGGGCCCATTTAGTAATGCCAATGACAGAATCATGATGGTGAGTAATGCAGTGGCAGCCGAGGGCCCGAAGATCACGGGCATCCAGTAAAGGTCTTCGGCCTTGTCCCTTACGCACAGAGATTTTCCAGTTTTTCTGAATCGTTTGATGATGTTATGGACTGTCGTTGATGAAACCTTCAAAGCCTTTGCAATTTGATGTTGAGGAACATTGTTTTTAAAGTATTCCACAATTTTTTTACACAAGCCTTCACAGGTTGGAGAGCCTCTGGCCTTCTTTGCTTCTGAGAGACTCAGCCTCTCTAAGACATCCCTTTCATAGACAATCATGTTACACACCTGATGCCAGTTAACTTATTTACTTGCTAAATGTTCTTTCAGCTGATTCTCTTGCATATTAATTGCTTTTTAAGCCCTTTTTTTCCTGTGTCCCAACTTTTTTGAAACATGTTGCAGCCAGAAAATTTGAAATGGGCTCATTTTGTGGATAAAAATGTAAAATGTCTCAGTTTCAACATTTGAACTGTTAACTATGGTCAATTGTAAATAACATATTGGCTCATGTGATCTGAAAGTCATTGCATTTTGATTTTATTCACAATTTACACTTCGTCCCAACTATTTCGGAATTGGGGTTGTATATATATCAAAAATAAGAAATTGAAAGTATTGATGTTCCATCATTTCATGAGCTCCCGTTGAGGAAGCTGACCCACTCAGACAAAATGGCTGCTCTCAAATTCCCCTGCGCCTGACTTCAGGACATTGTTTTTTTATTCTAAAGGTTTCTGTGAGCTTTTATAAAATGGCTTCCAAGTTATCAACACAGACCACAGAGTCAGTCAGGAGTGCTGTTTCGCTGCACTTGATATGACTGTTATCAGGCCGTCAATGTCATTAATCATCGGTCACCAGCCCCATGCGTATGGGATAGGGTCCTACTGTATCTACTGGTGGGCTGACTAGGTCTTTACCATCCATTGGTATGGGATTGTAGGGTCTTACGGTACCTACTGGTTGAAGTTAAGGTGGTGGTTATAGTCTGGTAAAGGTAAGTATTAGGGTTAGGGTGCAGCAATCTCGGTTTTTTCAAGATAGCTGTGACTTGCATTTGGAAATTTACTCTGGAGGATAAAAATGTAAGTCTGAGCTGAATCAACGTGTCCGTGTTTGTGTGTTTGTCGTGCGGGCCTGTGTGTGTGTGTGTGTGTGTGTGTGCGCGCGTGGGTGTCTGTAAATACGTGTTTGAATGTCTGTGGGTGTGAGTGTGTGTCTGACCGAAATAGATGGAGAGAGAGATGGATGGAGTTAGAGAGAGAGATAAAGTCATGACAGTCGTGTGAGTGACTCAGGCCCGGTGATGTGTGATGTGTTTTGGGCACACAGCTCTACTTAATTGGCCCTGACTGTGACACAGCAGGCACTGCGACCCCCAAAACCCACGACACTGTGTCTCACCCCCCCACCCCACCCCCCACCCCCAACCCAACTCCCTCCCCTCCCTCACCCATCTCCTCCCCCAACTTCATCACAGCCCCTCTCCCCTTCTTATAGGGGAAAATCAAAGTCCAGAGCACCACCATGCAAGAATCCCCCTTACACACACACACACACACACACACATCATGGTCGCCCATATGCCTCCAGCCCAGCAGAATAACTGATGGAAACCACCCTTCCCACTTCAGCAGCAGGGTCCCCACTTGTGCCGCCGTACAGCCTTTTGTGTCGAACAGATGGGAGCAGGGCGAGAGAGAGAGTAAGTGATAGAGAGGGAGAGAGAGAGGGAGCGCAATAGTGAGAGAGAGGGAGAGAGAGAGCGTGAGAGCACAAGAAAGAAGGGGAAAACAGAGGAGAAAAGAGACCGGGGAAAGAGTGAGTCAATCTGTTCTCACCAACAGAAGTATTGAAATGAGGGGGCTTCTTACAATTCACCGGCCCATGTGTCGTCCCCGGTCCATTTAGGCTCGGGCCGGGACCATCTGGGGCCTCAGAAAGCCCAGAAGAGGTCATGTGATACAGGGGCCCTTACCACACTCATGCTTATATCCAAATATGACTTACAAGCTTTGATCCATTCACAAAAATTTTACGGTCTCTGAAAATGCAGCCCTCACATTTTTTTTAAATGTGGGTTAAAAATAAATACTGCAAATACACACAGGATTTGGAAAGTATTTACTTCAAACCTCTTCACTTTTGGCACACTTCATCGTGTTATGAATTTAATTTTAAAACGACAACACTGACTTCTTCCAAGCCATTAATCAACGCACTATAACCCACGATGACCGACTGAAGAGAAGTTCTCAGGTATATGTGGAAATCATTCAAGAATCAAAAACCAAGACATCTCATTTAGATAAGTGTTCAGACCCTTCGTACGACTCCCTAAATTGACCCCAGGCACATTCCGTTCCCTTTGATTATGCTGAGATGAAGTTGAACCTGAGGCCAATTCAATAAACTGGACTCGATTTTGAACGTCAGACCACAAACTAGACAGAAGAAATGTCCGTGGTAGATACTCTGCAATCGGAAACCAGATTTTGAGCAAGTGTGTGAATCCATCTGCAAGGTTAGAATATTCCCAGGACCACAGAGGATGGGCTCCTTTATCATAAAATGGATTAGTTTTGCAACCAGGACTGTTCCAATACCTGACTGTCCACCAAACTCAGCAACTGAGTGAGAAGGACCTTCTGTGAGGGAGGCGGCCAACAACCAGGATGGCCGCTAACAAAGCCTCGTAAGTGTTCCTCTGAGATGTAAGGAACTGGTGGAAGAGCAACCATCTCAAAAGTGTGTAAAATGAGTAAAAAAAGAAATGAGTAAAATGGCAAATGCCAGCTTGGCTGGAGTTTACAAAAGACATCTTACGGGACTTTAACTGCATGAGAGAAATGATTCTCTCCTATAACTCCATCAGAGCAAACTCAAAGCACGACATTTGGTGAAAACCAGGGTCTGTTTATGAACTGGGTAATATTGTCTCTATGGAGAAGCGCGGTGGGCGCAGTGGAAACGCCTCTCAGCGGCCGTACCTACATCTTTTGCGCCTCTCAGCGGCTGCATCTAAATGCCCTTGAGCGGCCCCCAGCTAAAGCTCTAATCCCCAGAAGTGTCCAATCTTATCCGCAAAGGGCCAGTGTGGGTGCTGGTACTTAGCACACCCTACTACTAATATGCCTGATTCTACTCTACGGGGTTTTGATTGAAACAAGTGATCAGTTAATTACTTGAATCAGTTGTAGAAGTGCCAGGCTGTAACAAAACCGGTAATCATGATGTCTTTTGCTTTTAAGTCTAGACACGCCCGCCATTGAAGATCTGTGGAGAGTCTTGGCTACGGTCACGGTTGTTCCTCAACCACATTGCCCAATGCCTGAGCTTTCAAAGATGGGGAATATGGGAGAAACTTCTCAAATTCAGGTGTAAAAAGCCGTCAAAGACTTTCGCAAAAAGACTCGGAGCTAAGGTGCTTCTTAAAAGGTCTGAATGCATATCTAAGTGAGAATTCTTGTTTTTGCTATCTCAAATTTGCGAAACTTACTATTGGCTTATTGTGTCTTGATCAATGGCCCAAAAAAGTAGCGTAAATAGAATCCAATGTAAATCAAAGCTATTACACAACAAAGAGTGGGAAAAAGTGGAAAGGTCCTACTACTTTCAGACAACACCAAGGCCTATTTCATGAAATACACACCAAAAACATCAAATGTTAGTAAATACAAGGCAATGCTTAATTTTGTCTCTCATAAATAACTTTCCATTCTCCCAAGCGCAATGTCTTATTTACCGCAATATATCATCAGATTCAAAATAATTTATTGCCCTTACGCGTTCAGTCCCGCATGGATCTTTCAGTTACTTCTTTAATAACATTTCTTCAATTTTGAGATGCATAAAAGCGCATCCGCGCACACGAACAAATAAGTCAGCAAATAAATAAATAAATAAACAAACAAATAAATTCTGAAAAAACCGGTCTCTGGACGTAATCTATCAGCCCGTGCACCCCAGACCAATGACCCGCGGGCGAGCCTTGCAAAGTCAGTGGACCATCTGCAAAGCGGCTCTGTTAAATATATTGCGCAGCTGATCTGAAAAGGGTGTCCACAGGCAACGGAATGGCCACGCGTGCCAACTTTAGGTGTGTTCACTGCAAATAAAACATAAAGTTAGGCAAAATTATTAAGGCCTAATCGCCTCATCGCCGTTAAATTAAAAGCAATCGCCTAATTGCAACGGCTCGACAAAAATAAGCACCAAGTGCGTGCCTCGATTATTGACGAGATAGACTACGAGCGCTCAGAAGGCAGCGCAGAAGGTGTCGCATGCCTGCCCTCTGTTGGCTAACAAGAAAAACGTAGAAATTACATGGTAATCACAAAGACTTTATTCACTCAGACTTAATTTAAAAAAAAAAAAAACCTCGCTGTGTTCAGTCTGTCAGAACACGTTTGAGCAGCATTATCACCTCACAGATAAAAGGTCGTGAGTTCGTGTGCTAACTCAGGCCTGTCAGAGCGGAATTCACATTCTTTTCGCGTTGGTTTTCTCCTACAGTCCAAAGACTTGCATGCCAGGCTGAGTTGAGACTCTAAATTGCCCGCAGTATGAGTGTGTGAGTGACGGGACGTGGGCCGTGCGATTGATTGGCAAAGTCTGTCTCTTCCTTCCAGCTCATCGCCAGGATGCAGAAACAGAACAATGCGCGCGCTAAGTTAAATACATTTCTCAGTTATATGAAATGTGCGTGTATGGTCTGTAAATCATCTGAAATTCATAAGAGGGACGCCTTTTCTTCATATTGACGCGTCACCATAACAAAAGAATGAAACTTTCAACACTGCACAGATATATTAAGTATAACTGCTTTTGCAGGAGGCCGCAGAAAACGAAATCTCCGAAAACTGTTGCAATAACAAAGTTTTGACCCCAGATGGCGATATGTCTTCATTTATCAATGGATAACAAACAATTCGACGAACTTACTATTCTACACTAGGCGCTTCGAAAACATAATCGTAATCTTTGCCACTGTAACTGTTCGGCTGTGTTTAATAGTTTACCAATCAATCAACCTCATCAAACACTTCGCTCATATAGATGGAGCCTCCGCACTGCTGGTCTTAGAATACTCGCTGTTTTCTGACAAACTTCCGGCCAATTACTAACTAATTATTGTGTACTTTAAGTCCATGGCTTGTTAAAGTATGTCCGATGTCGAGCTAATGGCATTTGGGAGACCGTTTATAAGGTGAGAAACCATACTCTCTCTGCAGAGCCTAGAGGCAGGTGCTTTTTCTCACAAGGGTGGAAGCTCGTGTTACCATAGCAAAGCTTTTTTTCTACTGCGAGCTTGAAAACCTCATAAAAAAAATTAGATAAAAATAAAAGCTGTTCGTCTTGGTTTTGTTGGCATTACTGTTATTGTTATAGCTAATGTCTGCAATTTTATTGACAAGAAAATTGCCAGCTTTCTTAAGCCGAATGGCCTGTTTCCATTACCCTCTCTTATGCCATGTTACGTCATGGATTCTTATGTCAAATTTACATTCATTCGGCAGGCATCAGTGAGTCAGCCATCATTCATAACTAATTCCTTAAAAAAATAAATTAAAAAAACTCTCTATCGCTGATGGACCGCTCAAATTCACACACGGATTCAGTTCTTCTGAGATACTATTAAAGTTAACAGAGCTGTAATGAAGTGCCTTCACCTTCAAGTGCCCGAGTGAGTGAGGCCATCTTCAGTGCCCAGCTGGACCAATCCGGTTCAACTGACAGGAAAGGAAATGAGAAAATACAAAGAAATCATCGTTGAATTTATGACCAACAGAGTTCTTCTTTTAAATTGGAGACAAGATGTTGCTACTGTTACAATAAAAAGAATACTTTGACACCTCTTTCCGTAGAGAGGCTACTTCAGTTACTGAGGTTATATTGAGAAATGTCATCTAGACAGGACTTAAAAATTAAGTGGAGAGGGGATCTACTGAGGTCCTTCATAGGCATGCGCATCTGTATGAGTGTGTGTGTGTGTGTGTTCGTGAGAGAGAGTGAGTGTGTTTACATACATGTTTTTGTGTCTATGTGTATGTCTGTGCAGGTGCGCACATGCATGCATAGATGCGAGTGTGTATGCATGTGGTGTGTGTGCGTGTGTGTGTGCATGTGTGTACACGCGTGTCTGTGTCTGTGTGCACACTGCACACCTATGCGCTTTTGGATGTTTGCAGGTGTGTGAGTGCATGTGCGTGTTTGCGCATTTGTGTGTGTGTGTGTGTGTGTACGCAAGCGTGTGTGTGTGTCTGTCTGTCTGTTTGTGTGCACACCTGTGCGCTTTTGGATGTTTGCAGGTGTGTGAGTGCATATGTGTGTGTGTTTGTGCTTTAATGAGAGATCTGAAAAGGCCCCTCAGCTGGTATAGGCCCTCTCCCTTGTCCCTCTCTACCTCCCATCATTCCTAGCAGCTGTGCCTCCTTCACGCTGTTGAACAAACCTCTTCTCCCCCGTGCAGAATCCAGCTGGGACGTCACCCAGCTCACATGCTGAGACCCCTCATCACCACAGCACTGCACCCCACCACAGCTGCTGTAATCCCACCAGCCAAAGACCTGAAAAATCACGTTTCTACTCCATGTCAGGGCAGCAGAGCTGCAGCCGGAGGAATTGATTCACTCGGCAGGTCTCAGATTTTTAATTTCAAACTCCACTGCAGCAGCTTTGCCATGGCTTTCAAGTGTGGCCACCTCAGGAAAAATCCTGTGCTGTCAATACTTCATTATAATGGTATGGATTTGCTGGAGTCGCACTTCGTAAGAATATTCTGAACACCAGTGTTAAGGGCTTTATTTGGGCAAAAGTCAATAACAATTGGGAATGTAGATTCAGTAAAGTTACATTATATTCATTTGGCCACAGAATTTATCAAAAGCGAGCCATCACACGTGCCAAACATTATACTAACAGCCACAGCCCACAGGTCCTATGATGGTATGAGAATGTTAGAGAGAGAAAAAGAGAGAGGTGAGAGAAGGACAGACAGAGAGAGAGAGAGAGAAAGGGGGAGTGAGTGAGTGTGTTGCGCGTGTGACTGCGTGCATGCATGTGTGTGTGAGTGCACGCACGTGTGTGCACGTGTGCTTCCAGTGAACACAGTAATGTGGGCAGTGTGAGTTCTGCCCTGGTACAGCTGTTTTTCCCTCACTTGCACGACTGAAGGTGACACACATTTCCAGTCCTGCTCTTCTTCTGTGGTTTATGGTCTGCACCGTTGTTGTTGTTGTCAATGCTGTCCACTCATATTTTGTTCTGTGGTGAACCCTGGCTGTAAAACAAATTTCCCCTTAAGGGACAATAAAGGTAACCTAACCTAACCTCACCTGAGCGCTTTATTCTCCGTTATACTGCCCACCAGCCCATTCACTTACCTACTATAAGTTTCCCTGCAGGTTACTGGCAAAGGATGAGAATCTCATCCTGAGATTTCCACTAAACTGTTTTGGCTAAGGTTGCGGCAGGATTGATCATGTCATGGAAAGTGGACAATCGGAGAGATCCAGTATAACTTTTGCATTTCTATTGTCATTAAAATTTCTTACCATTATTTTTCAACTGATTGTGAAGCATTAAGCAAATACTAAAATAGTTTTGCAGAGGGACAACATATGAAAACTTCATTGGGCTCGATATCATCTTCATCTGGGAAAGTGTTCATTATAGAGTGTTATCAATGTCAACTACAGTATGGTTCAACTACACAGTATATAGCCGAAAGTGAGCGAACACTTCACCTAAAAGCCATACAAAGAAAATTGACATTTTTAAAATGTAAATATCTTACATTTTGCTTGTATTCAGAATTTCCCGCTCAGCATTCCCTGACAAGACAGGCAGCCAGTTTCAATTATTTCCATTTTAATCCTGAGCATATACTCGCTGTTGTCTCTTCACAGAGCATACGCCCCACCCCCGCCCAATTACAAGTGAATTTAGACGGACCCCACTGAATTACAGGATGTAACCAGCTTTTATCTATACAAGAGAGGGCAAACGCAAACATTATATAATGCGACGGCGAATAAAGACCAGAATCTCGAAGGATGAGCACAGGCATGAGAGGCTGGGCCGAAATTAATTACAGTCAGTGACAGTAATCCTCACTGCACATTCCATAATTATCGCCCTGTAGCCCCGCGCGATTTCCCCCTAGCGCGACTGACCAGAACTACAACACCATCACGTTCTCACTTCAGCACCGTCACCGCTGCTTGCGCTGCCACCGCTGACTTCTCCTGAAGGTGCGATTACTACTGCTGCGTGCAGGTTCTGTCCCGTGGACTTGTATCCAGTAAATGTCAGATTTAGGTACCTATTCGAGAATTCCTTCGACCTTAAAAATGACGCTGCCGTATTACTGCTGCTTTTCGTGATGACCCACAAGTTTCCACAAATCTTGCAATCGGTAAGTGGACCTCTCGGATATTTTCTGTTTGTGCGAAACCAAGGCAGTGCGGTAGCTAGTTCAATAGCCTGTGGACGCAAGAAAAGTTCGGGTTTGTCTTCACTTTGGTTGAAATAGGTTATGTTGATGCTCGTGTTACTCTGTGACGTTAAATTCTGTACTTCAATCTCATTATTGCAGTGTTTGCCATCTCATCAGCTTTTGGGAGCAACCGTGCTATTTAGTAATAGACCGGGCTCATAATGTGACTGCTACTGTGCCTGCTGGAATCTTTAACATGGCACTGTAAAATTCTCCGTCCTTCAAGAACCAGTTCCACGCAGCAACTTGCAGCAAATAGCTATAGGTTACGCATTTACTATTTGCAAATAAAAATTCACCATTGCGGTTGATATTGCTGGCCATTGTTAGCGGTGGTCTGATTTTACCTTCATTCAGACTGATGTGGCGGAATGCACAAGCCGCAAGTCTGAGACGCAGACAAGCACCTCATTGGATTATTTGTCCACATATCCGCGCTGAATTATTGTCAGGTCGGTTATAAATCTGATTTTCTGGCGATTCTAAATGGATACTCACAATAATTTTCCACAGGCAGGACAAAATTATTGCGGGACGAGCATCGAACTTGAGTTGCGAGGCTGTGCCGTCATGTCTCCGGCTGGAGGGCTGCGTGCCTCTTCACATGAATGCGGCTCCATTGTTCCACGGGCGTCTCGCTCTCGCCTTTACCGGCGAGTCGCGTGGGTGGAGTAGGGGCGTCTGTTGTCACTCTGTTACTAAGGGCGCGTAATGAGGGCGTCTGAGGCCCTCCGGGGACCTGGGACTTTCCTACTCGGATACGCCTTTTGGGACACGATAAGCTACAGGTTGTAGGTATTCAAATTCTTGGATGACGGATCCGTGTTGGAAAAGATGCTCACTATGATCTACCGCTGGATGAATCCCGGTTTACTGTGTTCGTATTTGGTGGGAAATTAAAAAGAAAATATTTATGATCGCATCGCAGTCTGCAAAAGTGTCATTGTGATCCAGAGGAACTAAATGAGAAACAATTCCGAAGTGATGTCTATAGGTTACATTTGCGATATAGGCCTAGCTGCTCATCATCAAGTTAACCCAGTGGTTCTCAAACTTAGTCCTAGTGCCCCATCCGTGAATGCTGATTTTTGTTCCAACCACAATTGCAAGCATAGGATTTTAACAAGCTGTTAGTTTGTCTTTATTAGGAACATTTATGTTCAGAGCAGATGTTTATTTGACAAATCAATACATACCACTGTGAATAAAAAAATCACTTCAATGTTGAGATTTATTAGAAACTAGTAAGAATAACCTCAGAGGGAAACGATTTAAACAAACATTTAATCAACGAGAACAATCAATTGGTGAAACTATTGACACATGGTTGCAGAAAATAACAATTTACACCTGTTTTGTTTCATAATTATGTCATTATGTAAAGGCAAATTATTGTAAAACAACTCAAAACACCTGTGTTCAGCAATCTAAGTTGCAGCTTATTGATTTTCTCAGCTTCTAATTTGGCCTGTTTAAAAATGTTTTACCTGCAAATCCTCACATAGGCTATATAAAAATCAGTACAATATGTTCAAAGGTTTTTATTTTTTATGGCAGAATGGATATGTCCATCAAAATGTGGTGGTGAATAACTGCTCTAAACATGCAATGGAGCTGATTAAGACAAATCGACAGATTGATAAAGTCCTAAGATTGCAACTGCGGTTGGAACAGAAACCAGCCTACACGGTGGGGCGCCAGGACCGATCTAAAACATACACGACAAATGGTACTTGAGGAGAGGTTTGAGAGCACTGGTCACGATCAAGTATGTACGTAAACCCATGGTTTTTAAACCTTTATCTAGCTAGGGAGGTTCCGAACTTCCAATGAGAACATAATTCTTTTTTCAGGGATGCAATATTCCACAATATTTTTGCCAGTGTTGGTTTGTCTGTCTATCTGTTTATGTACAGGATAACTCAAAAAGTAATATACATATATCTCTGGAATTTTGTGGGTGGGTTGTTATTACATGAGGGATGGACCCAATTGATTTTGACTGCGATCGACCTAACGAGTGGCGTGGTGGAGGTATGCACTTTACTGAGTGCCCCTCTAGTTTATTTAATGAATTCTGTTCACTTCAATAAGCATTTCAGAAAATCTGCTGGAGTTAATTTTCTTGTGTTTGATGTTCTAACTGTGCAGTAATCGGGAGAGGCTGGTGGAAGCCCATGGTCATGTGGGAAGAGCATGTTCGCTCCACACACAGAGAAACACTTTGCCTGGATGTGAAACTAAAGCGTTTGTTTTATGGCAAACACAATTAGTTCTGGCATAATGTGGCTTCCAAAAAAACATTCATCTTACAGTAGATGTAAAACACCTAAATTAGCATAATTAATGTCTCATTAGGAACAGCTCCTCTGGTTATAAAAGTTATTACTGAGGTTGTCACAAAAAGCAGCTTCCACAGTTAGTCCCCAGGGCTGGTATGGAGAAACACTGCTTTGCATTACTTGTGAGGACCAGTCATAATGTATGTGATGGACAGAGTTTTTTGAATTCTTTACGTTCTGGCTTTACGTTTTCCATGGGTGACACAGGCCAGGCTTGAGCCACTGTGGTCAGTTCCCATGAAAATGGCGAATTCATTTACAGGATTGCAGAGAATTGGTACAGACATCCTCCACTCTTGTCTATAAATATTACCTAATTGAAATTTTATAATTATGCGGTAAAGCAAAAGCCCGGCTATGCATTTTGTTCTCCCACGAGATCTGTGTTCAGGTTTGTTTTTGGTTTTTCTTGAGAGGTGGGCAGTCCATTGGTAGTTGACGTGGGAAGCAGAAAGTAACTTTCGGTTTTAGCCACCTTCCTGAGTCGGCCCTAATATCGTGCCTCTGGTCCCGCCCTGCCGGGGCTGGGCTGGCTCACTGCATCATGGGAAGGACGGCAGCTAATGATGCTAATGATAGCGTGGCGGAGCAGAGAGGGACGGCGATATTTGAGACGGAGAGTGGAGTCGCATCGTACGAGTCGGCTGGCGTGATACCAAGGAGCCTCCTTCATCCACCCTCCTCCTCCACCCCTCCTCTCCTCCTCCTCTCCTCTCCTCCTCCTCTCCTCTCCTCCTCTCCGAAGAAAGCGCTCCGTCTGGAGACTCTCCCCAGTGCCGCCCTGGGGTCAGGGGTCAGGCCTGTGGCATCCGCGCCATTACGGCGTTTGCTGCTACGCCTCCCTTACAAGAAGATCTTGTCTCTTTCGGAAATCACTATTATTATTATTATTATTATTATTATGCTATAAACCATGCTTTTATGTATTATTGTGTTTTATAAACTGTGCTCAGTTGTGGTCTTATGGTTTGTAGGCTAAAGCCATGCTTGTATTTTCCCCCTCAACGCTAGGCTCGTATCACAGCGTCAGTAATTGTACCTGCGCAGTCATTGAGTTTTTTCCTGATGAGCACCCTTGTGAATCCCGTCGTGCTGATGAGAACTTAAGGGGTAACTTAAAATCGCCACCATTTTGTCTGAAGCGTTTTGAATTCTTCAATGGCTGGGGGAGGCTGCCTGTCTTGGATGACATCATGCGAATGCAGATCTTTGCTGTTTTCAGTAGTTGAATCTGGGGGGGTGGGTGGGTAGGGGTGGGCGTGTCTCTATGGCAGGATTACGCCGCTGATAAACTCGTTTTCGTGTGACCTGACCTCTGCATGACCCTTGGTGCTCGGCATCATGGTGGGTTTGAGGGGGGCATGAGCGCAAATTCAGCGCAGAATGACCCTTTGTGACCAGGCCGTCTTCACTCAGAAACTGCTCTCATTTCCTGCAGAGGACGGACGCCAGCCAGAGTCGATGTGGAGAATCAAAGGAAATGGGAGGAAATGGATGGTCGGCCTTGACTGATGTTTATGATTCATGCAGGAGGCTGTGGCTGCTTTAATACCCTGCCGCTCCTCTGGTCTGTCTCTCAGAGTGTCTCCTAAAGACTGTGTTCAGCACAGAGAGATTGTGGCAGTTCTGTCACCGTGGTTATGAGTTGAGGGTTGTGATTTATTTTGTGTAATGGGCTTTTTTTTTTTTTTTTTGCTTTGTTCAGAGAAGGTTTTGGTTTTATGTCTCTCGCTACTTGAGTGCACATCCCTCACACAAACGGAAACAGTGAGAGCTTGTTAATGTTCACTTCCTGCTTTCTTAACCAATAAGGAATGCCAAAGAGGTTTTGCCTTTTGGAAATGATCCTTGGAAACCTGGGTTGTGAATGCAGTGCGAGTATAGTGCGCGTTTACTCTGGGTGACCTGAGAATGTGATTTTAGAAAGCTTATTTACTCACCCTAGGGGATTGTGGGTAGTCAGTTGGGCGGAAAGATGGAAGTACCTGGGTTTATCTGTGTGTTTGTTAGCAAAGATTAACTCCGCGGAGGCAAAGCCACTCGCAGTCGCTGTTTGCTCACCGTCCGTAGAAGAACATTTGGTGGGTTTGCTGTAAATGTCACCGACTGAGATAAAGGTCGGTGTTATCATGGGTAATCACTCCTTACAGCTGTGTTAAACACAACATCAGCTGCCCTTCAAATTATTGGTCAAAAATCCCTCTTTCAGTCGCCAAACACTTTCTCTTTCTAAGCTGATGGAAGAAGGTGGTTCGACATCTTGGGCCAACAAGCCTGGGAGAAAGAAAGCTAATGAAGAATCATCTCTTTTATTATGGTAGGCTGTTTTATTAATGATATGGCCTTTTTAACCTCTCTGTGCTCTTGAGGCGGTCATCTGGTCGCATTGCTTATAGTTTCTCTCTGGCTGGTTTGCATAAATGGCAACAAAATGTGTTTGTTCTGTGAACTTTTAACAGATATTGGGTCCAGTTGAGTCAACATGCTGCATATTGGATGAGAAGCAGTGTTATCAGTTGATTTCACACTGAAAATTGAAGTGTGGAAATCTCTAGCCTTTTCCAGGCCTTTCGTCTGTCCCCAACCGTCCAGTCTTTGGATCGGATCACCCAGCACACAGGCGCAGACACACACAGGCATGCACATTCACAATGATTCGCCTGCAGACACTCTCACGCAGAGACACTCTCCAATGCATGCACACACACACACACACACACACACACACACACACGCACGCACACACACACACACGCACGCACACACACACACAGCCAGAAACAGAAATATACACGCACAGAGGCAGACGAACAGAAACACGCACACAAACACACTCAGACGCATGCACACACACACGCGCGCGCACACACACACACACACACACACACACACACACACACACACACACACACACACACACACACACACACACACACACACACGCACACACACACACACACACACAGCCAGAAGCAGACATATACACGCACAGAGGCAGACGAACAGAAACACGCACACAAACACACTCAGACGCATGCACACACAGTTGCACGTGCACACATACTCACACAGATGCACACGCACACAGATGCACACACACACCAGCGCAGGTGCTCTGATGCTCTGCGGAGATGATGGATGAGACCGTATCAGACTACTGTGTGACTGCAGTCAGGGAACCGCAGCGCTTTGACTGTTAATTTCAGTAAAAATATCTGCCATGTAAAGCAGTGATCTGCCGCACTCCAGGCACCTGAGATTATTCCTCTCCGACCTGCAACAGCGCAGCGGTCTGTCTGAAGCCCGGTGTGACTCTGCTCACTGTGCAGAATCTCGCAGCCATTATGGTGAAGTTTACTGCAGTTACCTGATATCCCTGTACAGGCTGTCACTGACTGAGTTTACATGATTCATCTGCTTTTAAAAAACTGTTTTTCTACTTTTAAAAACTTGAGTAGATGTTAATGAAATAAATAAAAAAATACATAAATGTTATTATCTTGTGCTGTTGAAAACCTATCATTTGGCAACTCATTTATAAACTTGGATCGGTTTTTAACAGCTTTGATTTTTATATCTTACATCATTGAGTAACAATAGTTACATTTGGTGCTCTTAGGGTTAATCTGTCTGGGTGATTTTTGAAGGAACAGGAGTTGATATGGTTGATGTTAAATGCGCTCTTGCATGGATTTGGACTTCTGTAAAAGTACTTTGATTGGAGGGGGAGCAAAGATTGACATAAATGTGATGATCACCACACCGACTGGTGCCCGATTATGTCAAATTCAAAGTTTACTCGATTTTTAGTAGGTGTTAGGAAACCATCTTTGATGTGAAAACACATGCGTCTTATAAACACGATGATTTCTGCATGGTGTGATTGTATTATTTCATGGAATATGTACTAATTCATAATGTCGTAAATTTGGATTATGTTCCTTTTCATTTTTGTTGGTCTTTAACTCCTAAATGTTTGATATCATCTGTTTCGGGGTGCGGGTGGGGGTGGGGGGGTAAATGATTCTCGTAATATTTGTATCATCGTTTCTGTGGGAATTGGTTGAGATTGGGTCTCGGTGAGTGTTGGTGGTGCTGGTATCTGGTCATGGTTGCGGTTTACAGGTGTGAAATTCCCAAAATAAGTTATCGGCTCCTCGCTCGGTGTGGAGCTCTTCCGTGCTTGTGGTCACAGTGATGTGGTCCCTGCTCTGTGTGTGTGGTGTCCATCAGCAGTCTTCACTTTGTTTTTTTTAGCTTTCCTCTTGTTATCCAGGAATTAGGAAGTGATGTCATGCTTCTACTGTTTCCAAGGCGACGGGGAGCCCCTGAGAGTAACAGTTGCAGCTTGTGAGGGGAAGGGTTGCGGTTTGGCCGTTGGGCTTTAGCGCAATGCATCGCTGTTTTCATCCCGACTTTTACTGTCGAGGGTTTCGGAGTTTGAGAATTACTGTAACTTTACGAGGCCTGTTTTGAAGATGCCGAAGTCATTGAAGAGGGGAATCTGCTGAATTTAAATGGGTCGTTAATTTTCTGGAGATTTTTTAAATGTGGTTGGGCTTTCCTCAGCAGTTTCAGTTTGCGCTGATGTGTTTTATGAGCAGTGGAGAATAAAGCAGCTGTTTGAGTCACAGTGGCCTTCACACCACACTCACTGGGCCACTGAAGTCAGGGTAGTAAAGCTGAAAAAATGTCTGACAAAATCCTCCATTCCTGGAAGTGTATTAAGTTTATTAACAGGAATCAAAGAATTAGGAACAATTTGGTGGGATGATAGATGGTAGTCCAAGGATGAGTTTATTCAATTTTGGAAGTGATCTAGAACATATTCTGGATCCGGAAGAATTGAAATATATCTACCACCGGTCTGTTTGATATTTCCATCGGGTTGACTCTAAAACTTAAAAACGGTTTGTCACAAAATGTGGCAGGATGCTAGGTGGGAGACCAAGGAAGAGCTGATTTAATTTTGGAAGGCATCCAGAACATATTCTGTAACCAGAAGGACAGTTTTATGGCGCGGCGGAGGTTTGTGCTCTACCGAGTGCCTTCGGGTCCAATCAGTGGGACGAAGTTTGGAATCATGAGTGATTTTCACATGGACTAAGTAGAGGAAGCGGTGGGTTATTTACCTGACAAGCAGCTCAATACATAAATACACATCCTGCGGAGACTTCCTGCGGAGGAGTGGCCTGTTCCACTGCCTGGCGTAAAAACCCTGTAGAGCCGTGGCAGGATCACCTGGGTCATAATGTTAGTAAGGAGTCCTCATCTTCTCCTGTAGGAAGCATTGCAGACTGTAGAGAAATGTATTGAGGATGATCTCTGTGTGAAGTGAATACTTTAAGCCTAAAATGTGCAATGTAGTCATAATATCTTACTGGACATGCTTTGATGAGAATTCATAAATATAGTTGAGTGTTATTTAGTATCTAAAACATTTTTTCCATCAAATATCAGAGATTCTAAATAAAAAATCTAAAAAACTTTTTTTGGTGTCATATGATGCACTAATACACAAGCGCTTTCGCTGAACGAACGAGCAAAAACTAATTAAGCAATGGTTCCTAACTTCTGAGTGGTAGTGTGTTTGCATGTGTTACGTGCATGTGTTTGTGTGCCTGTGTGTGTGTGTGTGTGTGTGTGTGCGTACATGTGTCTGTGTGGCGTGTGTGTGTGTGTGTGTGTGTGTGCGTACTTGTGTCTGTGTGGCATTTGTGTGTGTGTGTGTGTGTCTGTGTGGCGTTTGTGTGTGTGCACATGTGTGTGTGTGTGTGGCGTTTGTGTGTGTGCACATGTGTGTGTGTGTGTGTGTGTGTGCTCTCCTGCATCTCCATTAAGGCCCTCAGCCTCAGGGGTTGCATTGCTGTGCCGGACTCGTGTCATATTGTTGTGCACCCGTGCGCATATAATCTAAATCCTGTTATTTCAGAGGGCCGGGATATATTTATCCCCCCCACACCTCGCTCTTCTCTCTCTCTCTCTCGCTCTCTCTCTCTCTCTCTCTCTCTCTCCTGCAGCGTCTATCTAGCATTTTCTGCTCCATTTCAGTACGCCTTTAGTGCTTAGTCTTTTTTTTGACATCCAGTGGTCTGTTCGTTCATTTCCTGTCATTGCACATTGGTGTGCATATCGGTCCTGAGTGTTCGCTCTGATCCCTCTCTCCCTCCCTCCCTCTGTCTACATCTCCTTCCTATTCTCTTAATCTATCTGTCTCCCTTTCTCTCTCACCTCATCTCATTCTCTCTGCTTTTTCTGCGCAGCGGATGAAGGCCTTGTTTATATTTGATAACATGTCCCTGCCTGGGCATCCTTGCAGCTGTTCCCCAGCGTAAGCAGATGTTTTGTAGGACTGGGGATGTTTGGTGTGGCTGTAATGTGCAGATGCACACAGAGAGGACGTCCCTTTCTTCAGGACGAGATGGAATGAAAGTACAGTTCAGCTCTTGTGTGAATACTGTCAGCAGAATGATGTATGTCTGTGTCTCGTTGTGGCAATACCAGCTTGCGTCTCTCTGGCATCTCGCTTAGACTGAGAGTTCCACAGGTCTGAGCCGAGTTTGGCTGTTCAGATGTGGAATCGCGAGAGGTGCTGAGAATGCTGCCGGTGGAGATTAGCGGTTGATAAGGGCGGTTAGAGGGCGGGGGATGGGCTGGAGGCTGCAGATGTTAGAAGGTTGCTGTGGGGATTTGCTTGTATTCCAGCCCGGAGAGCATCCGTGAGGTCAGGAAGCGATGCTGGG
This sequence comes from Gymnothorax reevesii, assembly GCA_029721435.1. Classification (NCBI taxonomy): domain Eukaryota; kingdom Metazoa; phylum Chordata; class Actinopteri; order Anguilliformes; family Muraenidae; genus Gymnothorax; species Gymnothorax reevesii. The sequence continues at coordinate 54,058,633 of CM056590.1, forward strand.
CGATTAGGCTCTGGCTTGTAGTCAACTTTCCGGTTCAATCCAGTGTTTCATGGACCTGACGCCGGGGCTCAGTGGAGATTAGTCAAGTTCCCCTGCATCGATCTCAACAAACCATGTGAGGATCTCCCTCTGTGCGCAGGGGCACTGATCAGGAGTATCAGTATCCCCCAAACTGCTGGGAGCAGAGAATCTTCTGGAATTTCATTGCGTTTAGCTGCATTTTTATCAAGCACTTTTGGTATAATACCTTTAGAACCACAATGTAATCTGTATGGATCAGTACCTAAATCCTAGATCTGGTTTCTGCTTCCACCACAGACCGTACTCTAAAATTTAGGCAGTTTTCACCAAATAATTATAGCCGCATCAACCACGTAAGAGGCAGGTTTGTGTTGTATCCTTCTCAAGCAGGAGCGACCATTCCTGACTAATCAATGGACTGCAGTGTCTCCAGCTCCACCCTTTAATATCTGATCGGCGTGCCAGACACCTCAGCAGAGGGAAAAACACAGAAAGATTGAAACAGTTCTTTTGGTACCGTCCACTACTTCTAACAATAGAAACACAAAAATCACTGTTCTAACACGTTAGAAAAAAAGGACTGCTTGGTGGAAACCAAGCCGTAGGGTGCAGATTTTCCGCCAAGGAACTAGGAGACCAAACAAGAATAATGAAAAAGTTAGGACTTAGGGGTGTCTATAATCTTGTCCATATAGAAGAGTTACTGCACGGTTCTCACTGAGGGATTGGTCAGGTTGCAGGTGCGCTGGGCTCAGATCCAGGGCTGACCAGACAGCATTAGGGAGGTGAGATTTGGGCTCTATCTGGTGGGCTTTGTGCTGCAGAGATTCAGTCTCAAGGACTCTGATTCTGGCAATGTTTCTTTTGATTCCCTTAGTATTTCCATCCCAGAGAAAATTGGCTGCCTTGGGGATGAATGAATTAAATTTAATTTAATTTCATCAATTTTATTTTAAGGTCAGAGTGCATTTATTGAATATTTATGAGTTGGCCAGGAAGGCTAATCTTCATCTGTAGATATTGTGGTTCATGTATTTTTGGAGGAAGCCCATGTCAACATCGGGAGGGTCCAGGCCAGGACTCAATTACGATATTTCTTTTCTGCGAGCACCGCAGCACCACGGTATCTGTTGATAGTTGGGACTGGAATCTAATGATCTCCTCTGTGATACAGTGGTCACTTCCAGTGTAGAGGAGCCCTGCGCACCAGCAGGCCAGAGTTCAGATTTCAGAGGGGCTCACCAGTGGCTGCGGGGGGGTTATGTTGTGGCCTGGAGTGTGTGCTTTCCAGAGGAGTTTCAGTGCATGCGCTGTCAGGTTAAAGGTCCCCAACAATGTCAGCAAGTACACAGCTAATTAGCTATTGCAAACCATTTCAAAATCTGTCCATTGTGACATCACAAATACGGGGAGAGATCAGCCAAAAAAAAAAAAGGAAGGAACGGATAGAAAGGTTTGCTGAAGTTGATCAGTACCTCTTCCTTCTGGGTGGTCACTTCCAGTTGCGATGTCAGATAGGAGCAGATTTTGAAGTGAATTTTAGTAGCTAATTAGTTGTTCACCTGGCAAAATGATGGGGGACCTTTAATTGGCGGCCTGTCGCAAGTCAAAGAGAAATGTACTCAACTTTGAGGGCATGTTTAGTCCGAACTGGTGCTAAATCTCATTTAAATGACTAATCCAATGTGAAGCTCGTCACACATAATAGTCCTTTTAATAAAAACAAACAAGAGCCATCTGGCAATGGCGGATCCCCCCGGCTGTATTTTGTGTAACCTACAGGTTGTGTGGACAGACGGACGGACCGAAACCCCCAAAAGGCACAACTAGACCATAAGGAGAAGCTCCATACCAAATTTGGTGTTTGTCAGTGGTATAGTTTTCGAGTTCTGGTCCGGAAACGATTTTTATTACAGACGGACGGACAGACGGTCGGACGGACGGCTGGACACACTGATCGCTATATCCCCCCGCATTATATGCCGGGGGTATAAAAAAAGAGTAAATAAATTATGCTGTTAGTCATGGGCGTGAAAGCATTTCAGCCAACTCAGCCTCAGTTGTTCTGTTACAAGTCTTCATGTTTAGAAAAGGGTACAATTTGCAAGAAAATATAGCAACAAAAAATACACACACACACACACACATGGGCCCTGGCAAGACTGTATAATAGTGCAATGGAGAACTGACTCTTAACGCCTTAAAATCAAAATAATCTGGGGTTTGATTCCCTCTCAATGCACCGTCCTTTATACATTCATGTCAATTCGATACACTTTGGATTGCGCTATCCGATACGTTGACATCCGCCATGCCATGCTCTTCTCATGAGAAACCCCATCATTGCTGTAGTCTTTGTAGAATTCATCTGGGAAATATAACAGATGAAGATAAGGGATTATTAGTTTGGCTTCTGGAGCTCAACTCTGTTTAATTTGCCTAACCATCATCACTGTAGATCGTGTGGTTCCCGCGTCGTGAGCTCACTTTCTGTTCTTTTTCCATTACTTTGGACAATGAGGATATGACAAGCCAAAATCACAGTCTTGCTAATTAGCCCAAACTTTATCTCCATGTCTCTCTTGATGTTATCCTTGATAATGAGAAAAGTGTGAGTAGGTGATACGATTTTCTTCACAAGATCAACTCACCATGCAAAATCGCATTCAGTGCAGCGAATAAGTGTTGATTTGACATGGATTTGCTCTCCCTGTAGTATCCCTCTCTGCTCTGTGAGGAAATACGGAGTAATGATGGGGAGCAGAAATACAAACTGAAAGCTGCCGTGTCTTTGCTCTTTTGACGTTGAAATGAGTGGCATTTTATGATGTTTGCGCCAACACCTTGACGCAATTCAGCCGCAGAGATTTTGGTTCCCTAACATTTCCCAAAGGAAGAGAGACGTCCAAATAGTTTCCTCAACCAGGGACGAGAGAAACACTGAATCCCAAGGTATCGTGCAAAAGCTTTACTGAGCTCCCAGCCCTGCTGTTTCTATACTCCCGTACTGACCTCCCAGCCCTGCTGTTTCTATACTCCCGCACTGAGCTCCCAGCCCTGCTGTTTCTGTACTCCCGTACTGACCTCCCAGCCCTGCTGTTTTTATACTCCCGCACTGAGCTCCCAGCCCTGCTGTTTCTATACTCCCATACTGAGCTCCCAGACCTGCTGTTTCTATACTCCCGTACTGAGCTCCCAGCCCTGCTGTTTCTATACTCCCATACTGAGCTCCCAGCCCTGCTGTTTCTGTACTCCCGTACTGACCTCCCAGCCCTGCTGTTTTTATACACCCGCACTGAGCTCCAAGCCCTGCTGTTTCTATACTCCCATACTGAGCTCCCAGACCTGCTGTTTCTATACTCCCGTACTGAGCTCCCAGCCCTGCTGTTTCTATACTCCCATACTGAGCTTCCAGCCCTGCTGTTTCTATACTCCCATACTGAGCTCCCAGCCCTGCTATTTCTATACTCCCGTACTGACCTCCCAGCCCTGCTGTTTCTATACTCCCATACTGACCTCCCAGCCCTGCTGTTTCTATACTCCCGTACTGACCTCCCAGCCCTGCTGTTTCTATACTCCCGTACTGACCTCCCAGCCCTGCTGTTTCTATACTCCCATACTGACCTGCCAGCCCTGCTGTTTTTATACTCCCGTACTGAGCTCCCAGACCTGCTGTTTCTATACTCCCGTACTGAGTTCTTAGCCCTGCTGTTTCTATACTCCCATACTGAGCTCCCAGACCTGCTGTTTCTATACTCCCGTACTGAGCTCCCAGCCCTGCTGTTTCTATACTCCCATACTGAGCTCCCAGCCCTGCTGTTTCTATACTCCCATACTGAGCTCTTAGCCGTGCTGTTTCCATACTCCCGTACTGACCTCCCAGCCCTGCTGTTTCTATACTCCCATACTGACCTCCCAGCCGTGCTGTTTCTATACTCCCATACTGACCTCCCAGCCCTGCTGTTTCTATACTCCCATACTGACCTCCCAACCCTGCTGTTTCTATACTCCCATTCTGACCTCCCAGCCCTGCTGTTTCTATACTCCCATACTGAGTTCTTAGCCCTGCTGTTTCTATACTCCCATACTGACCTCCCAGCCCTGCTGTTTCTATACTCCCATACTGACCTCCCAGCCCTGCTGTTTCTATACTCCCGAACTGACCTCCCAGCCCAGCTGTTTCTATACTCCCGTACTGACCTCCCAGCCCTGCTGTTTCTATACTCCCGTACTGAGCTCCCAGCCCTGCTGTTTCTATACTCCCATACTGAGCTCCCAGCCCTGCTGTTTCTATACTCCCATACTGAGCTCTTAGCCGTGCTGTTTCCATACTCCCGTACTGACCTCCCAACCCTGCTGTTTCTATACTCCCATACTGACCTCCCAGCCCTGCTGTTTCTATACTCCCATACTGACCTCCCAGCCCTGCTGTTTCTATACTCCCATACTGACCTCCCAACCCTGCTGTTTCTATACTCCCATTCTGACCTCCCAGCCCTGCTGTTTCTATACTCCCATACTGAGCTCTTAGCCCTGCTGTTTCTATACTCCCGCACTGACCTCCCAGCCCTGCTGTTTCTATACTCCCATACTGACCTCCCAGCCCTGCTGTTTCTATACTCCCATACTGACCTCCCAGCCCTGCTGTTTCTATACTCCCATACTGACCTCCCAGCCCTGCTGTTTCTATACTCCCGTACTGACCTCCCAGCCCTGCTGTTTCTATACTCCCGTACTGACCTCCCAGCCCTGCTGTTTCTATACTCCCGTACTGACCTCCCAGCCCTGCTGTTTCTATACTCCCGTACTGACCTCCCAGCCCTGCTGTTTTTATACTCCCGCACTGAGCTCCCAGCCCTGCTGTTTTTATACTCCCGCACTGAGCTCCCAGCCCTGCTGTTTCTATACTCCCATACTGAGCTCCCAGACCTGCTGTTTCTATACTCCCGTACTGAGCTCCCAGCCCTGCTGTTTCTATACTCCCATACTGACCTCCCAGCCCTGCTGTTACTGTACTCCCATACTGACCTCCCAGCCCTGCTGTTTCTACACTCCCATACTGACCTCCCAGCTGTGCTGTTTCTATACTCCCATACTGACCTCCCAGCCCTGCTGTTTCTATACTCCCATACTGACCTCCCAACCCTGCTGTTTCTATACTCCCATTCTGACCTCCCAGCCCTGCTGTTTCTATACTCCCATACTGAGCTCTTAGCCCTGCTGTTTCTATACTCCCGCACTGACCTCCCAGCCCTGCTGTTTCTATACTCCCATAGTGACCTCCCAGCCCTGCTGTTTCTGTACTCCCATACTGACCTCCCAGCCCTGCTGTTTCTATACTACCATACTGACCTCCCAGCCCTGCTGTTTCTATACTCCCATACTGAGCTCTTAGCCCTGCTGTTTCTATACTCCCGTACTGACCTCCCAGCCCTGCGGTTTCTATACTCCCGTACTGACCTCCCAGCCCTGCTGTTTCTATACTCCCGTACTGACCTCCCAGCCCTGCTGTTTCTATACTCCCGTACTGACCTCCCAGCCCTGCTGTTTTTATACTCCCGTACTGACCTCCCAGCCCTGCTGTTTCTATACTCCCATTCTGACCTCCCAACCCTGCTGTTTCTATACTCCCATTCTGACCTCCCAGCCCTGCTGTTTCTATACTCCCATACTGAGCTCTTAGCCCTGCTGTTTCTATACTCCCGCACTGACCTCCCAGCCCTGCTGTTTCTATACTCCCATACTGACCTCCCAGCCCTGCTGTTTCTATACTCCCATACTGACCTCCCAGCCCTGCTGTTTCTATACTCCCATACTGACCTCCCAGCCCTGCTGTTTCTATACTCCCATACCGACCTCCCAGCCCTGCTGTTTCTATACTCCCATACTGACCTCCCAGCCCTGCTGTTTCTATACTCCCATACTGACCTCCCAGCCCTGCTGTTTCTATACTCCCATACTGAGCTCTTAGCCCTGCTGTTTCTATACTCCCGTACTGGCCTCCCAGCCCTGCTGTTTCTATACTCCCGTACTGACCTCTCAGCCCTGCTGTTTCTATACTCCCGTACTGACCTCCCAGCCCTGCTGTTTCTATACTCCCGTACTGACCTCCCAGCCGTGCTGTTTCTATACTCCCGTACTGACCTCCCAGCCCTGCTGTTTCTATACTCCCATACTGACCTCCCAGCCCTGCTGTTTTTATACTCCCGTACTGAGCTCCCAGACCTGCTGTTTCTATACTCCCATACTGAGTTCTTAGCCCTGCTGTTTCTATACTCCCATACTGAGCTCCCAGACCTGCTGTTTCTATACTCCCGTACTGAGCTCCCAGCCCTGCTGTTTCTATACTCCCATACTGAGCTCCCAGCCCTGCTGTTTCTATACTCCCATACTGAGCTCTTAGCCGTGCTGTTTTCATACTCCCGTACTGACCTCCCAGCCGTGCTGTTTCTATACTCCTGCACTGACCTCCCAGCCCTGCTGTTTCTATACTCCCATACTGACCTCCCAGCCCTGCTGTTTTTATACTCCCGTACTGAGCTCCCAGACCTGCTGTTTCTATACTCCCATACTGAGCTCTTAGCCGTGCTGTTTTCATACTCCCGTACTGACCTCCCAGCCCTGCTGTTTCTATACTCCCGCACTGACCTCCCAGCCCTGCTGTTTCTATACTCCCATACTGACCTCCCAGCCCTGCTGTTTCTATACTCCCATACTGACCTCCCAGCCCTGCTGTTTCAATACTCCCATACTGACCTCCCAGCCCTGCTGTTTCAATACTCCCATACTGACCTCCCAGCCCTGCTGTTTCTATACTCCCATACCGACCTCCCAGCCCTGCTGTTTCTATACTCCCATACTGACCTCCCAGCCCTGCTGTTTCTATACTCCCATACTGACCTCCCAGCCCTGCTGTTTCTATACTCCCATACTGAGCTCTTAGCCCTGCTGTTTCTATACTCCCGTACTGGCCTCCCAGCCCTGCTGTTTCTATACTCCCGTACTGACCTCTCAGCCCTGCTGTTTCTATACTCCCGTACTGACCTCCCAGCCCTGCTGTTTCTATACTCCCGTACTGACCTCCCAGCCGTGCTGTTTCTATACTCCCGTACTGACCTCCCAGCCCTGCTGTTTCTATACTCCCATACTGACCTCCCAGCCCTGCTGTTTTTATACTCCCGTACTGACCTCCCAGCCCTGCTGTTTTTATACTCCCGTACTGACCTCCCAGCCCTGCTGTTTCTATACTCCCATTCTGACCTCCCAACCCTGCTGTTTCTATACTCCCATTCTGACCTCCCAGCCCTGCTGTTTCTATAGTCCCATACTGAGCTCTTAGCCCTGCTGTTTCTATACTCCTGCACTGACCTCCCAGCCCTGCTGTTTCTATACTCCCATACTGACCTCCCAGCCCTGCTGTTTCTATACTCCCATACTGACCTCCCAGCCCTGCTGTTTCAATACTCCCATACTGACCTCCCAGCCCTGCTGTTTCTATACTCCCATACCGACCTCCCAGCCCTGCTGTTTCTATACTCCCATACTGACCTCCCAGCCCTGCTGTTTCTATACTCCCATACTGACCTCCCAGCCCTGCTGTTTCTATACTCCCATACTGAGCTCTTAGCCCTGCTGTTTCTATACTCCCGTACTGGCCTCCCAGCCCTGCTGTTTCTATACTCCCGTACTGAGCTCCCAGCCCTGCTGTTTCTATACTCCCATACTGAGCTCCCAGAACTGCTGTTTCTATACTCCCGTACTGAGCTCCCAGCCCTGCTGTTTCTATACTCCCGTACTGACCTCCCAGCCCTGCTGTTTCTATACTCCCATACTGACCTCCCAGCCCTGCTGTTTTTATACTCCCGTACTGAGCTCCCAGACCTGCTGTTTCTATACTCCCGTACTGAGTTCTTAGCCCTGCTGTTTCTATACTCCCATACTGAGCTCCCAGACCTGCTGTTTCTATACTCCCGTACTGAGCTCCCAGCCCTGCTGTTTCTATACTCCCATACTGAGCTCCCAGCCCTGCTGTTTCTATACTCCCATACTGAGCTCTTAGCCATGCTGTTTCCATACTCCCGTACTGACCTCCCAGCCCTGCTGTTTCTATACTCCCATACTGAGCTCCCAGCCCTGCTGTTTCTATACTCCCATCCTCACCTCCCAACCCTGCTGTTTCTATACTCTCATACTGACCTCCCAACCCTGCTGTTTCTATACTCCCATTCTGACCTCCCAGCCCTGCTGTTTCTATACTCCCATACTGAGCTCTTAGCCCTGCTGTTTCTATACTCCCGCACTGACCTCCCAGCCCTGCTGTTTCTATACTCCCATACTGACATCCCAGCCTTGCTGTTTCTACACTACCCTCCTCACCTCCCAGCCCTGCTGTTTCTATACTCCCATACTGAGCTCTTAGCCCTGCTGTTTCTATACTCCCGTACTGACCTCCCAGCCCTGCTGTTTCTATACTCCCGTACTGACCTCCCAGCCCTGCTGTTTCTATACTCCCATACTGACCTCCCAGCCTTGCTGTTTCTATACTCCCATACTGACCTCCCAGCCCTGCTGTTTCTATACTCCCATACTGACCTCCCAGCCCTGCTGTTTCTATACTCCCGTACTGAGTTCTTAGCCCTGCTGTTTCTATACTCCCGTACTGACCTCCCAGCCCTGCTGTTTCTATACTCCTGCACTGACCTCCCAGTCCTGCTGTTTCTGTACTCCCGTACTGACCTCCCAGCCCTGCTGTTTCTATACTCCCGTACTGACCTCTCAGCCCTGCTGTTTCTATACTCCCATACTGAGCTCCCACCCCTGCTGTTTCTATACTCCCGTACTGACCTCCCAGCCCTGCTGTTTCTATACTCCCATACTGAGCTCCCAACCCTGCTGTTTCTATACTCCCGTACTGACCTCCCAGCCCTGCTGTTTCTATACTCCCGTGCTGACCTCTCAGCCCTGCTGTTTCTATACTCCCGTACTGACCTCCCAGCCCTGCTGTTTCTATACTCCCATACTGACCTCCCACCCCTGCTGTTTTTATACTCCCGTACAGACCTCGCAGCCCTGCTGTTTCTATACTCCCATACTGAGCTCCCATCCCTGCTGTTTCTATACTCCCTTACTGACTTCCCAGCCTAGCTGTTTCTATACTCCCATACTGAGCTCCCACCCCTGCTGTTTCTATACTCCCGTACTGACCTCCCAGCCCTGCTGTTTCTATACTCCCATACTGAGCTCCCATCCCTGCTGTTTCTCTACTCCCGTACTGACCTCCCAGCCCTGCTGTTTCTATACTCCCATACTGAGCTCCCACCCCTGCAGTTTCTATACTCCCGTACAGACTTCGCAGCCCTGCTGTTTCTATACTCCCATACTGAGCTCCCACCCCTGCTGTTTCTATACTCCCGTATTGACCTCCCACCCCTGCTGTTTCTATACTCCCGTACTGACCTCCCAGCCCTGCTGTTTCTATACTCCCATACTGAGCTCCCACCCCTGCAGTTTCTATACTCCCGTACAGACTTCGCAGCCCTGCTGTTTCTATACTCCCATACTGAGCTCCCACCCCTGCTGTTTCTATACTCCCGTATTGACCTCCCACCCCTGCTGTTTCTATACTCCCGTACTGACCTCCCTGCCGTGCTGTTTCTATACTCCCGAACTGAGCTCCCAGCCCTGCTGTTTCTGATCCCTGAGCATCACCTACAGTCTGGTTCCCCCACAGCACACCGTCATTGTTCGCACATGTCAGTATGTGGGCTTTTCATTTCAGCATTTTATTTTTATTTTTCTTTTTCTGAAGGCTCCAGCTCATACTTTATTAGCATGAGGGACGTGATTTGAGACCTGGTGAAGATTTTCAATCCAAATCTTAACAAAGCACATCTCAATGAACAGGTACAACATGGCTGTCTCACAGGTAGAACGTGGCTGTCTGACTCTGTTCCTGGAGATATACTATCCTGCAAGTTTATCTGGTCTTATTTATTTGAGCCTGTAAAGCTGTGCTGTAGCTGGACAGCTTTGCATGACACGAGAAAATATTTGAATTGACAAGAAATACCATTGCTATCGGCATTTTCAGATCCATGAAGCGCTCTGCATTATTTTACGCTGCTCTCTCCCTGCTCTTTGTGATATTTCAGTAATGAAGCCTTGGTAATGAAGCCCTGGCGATGCTAGAGCTGCTGATGCAACTGTCTGAACCCTGGTTACTAACTGAAGACAGGCGAGATGGGTCTCTGTTCTGTGTGCCTGACGGAGCGTGGAAAATCCCACGTACGGGGGTGTTAAATCACATTTCTCCTGTCAGAGAGGCCAGAGAGAAGCACAGAGAGTCAGATTTTTTGTGATGAAATGTATTTTACTGCCTGTTGATCAAAGTATTGAACAGTGGCTAGTTGTATGGGCTTTTTTGGGAAGTATTGATATGCTACCCTTTTGTTGCGTTGGTAGAATTCTAATGAATTCTGGGATAGGATTATTTTGGGGTGTATAGGACTCCTTTGTGTGGTAGTTCTGCATCAGGAGGATTGAAATATTTCTGCTGTAGCGGGGTATGTGACTTTGGTCTGTTAGTTTTACTCTGCCTCAGAAATGATAAAATTGCCCTCTTCGCTCTCTCTCTCTCCTCCTCTCACTCTCTCTCTCTCATAATCTTAATCTTGTTTATTCAGAGGGCTCTGTTTTTTTTTCCATCATTCTCTCTATCTGTCTCTTCTCGTCAGCTCCCTCTATCTTTCCATTATGCTAAAGGACCATGAAGCCGTGACCAGTGATCTATGCATCGTTGCAGATGAAACAGCTCAGTGTAATAATTATCTCCAGGAAAGTCTGACTTGTCCGCAGAACTGCGTTGGCCTGGTCCAGTCAGACTCGTGACATCTGTGCCTCTTCATTAGCTGTCATTTACTTCTGTCTGATTAACTGCCTCCTTTATCTCTTACTGCCCATTGTCGAGCCATGGGCTTGCAGAACAGCGGTGAATATTTCTTTTACCATTTCCATGGCGGAAACATATCAAACAGCGAAACGAAACGGAGATTATGTGAGGAGGCTGATAGCTGGATTTACATAATTTTGTTGTGTGAAATTTTTAATCTCAGTGACCAGAGAGGTCATTAATAAGCCTTCTGCTATTTCAGTAATCCTTTGCAGTCCCTGGAAGGTCATGGACAGCCTTTCCTGCTAACATAACACATACGGGTGCCCCTAGAGCTGGAAAGTGCTCATTATTGTGGCACAATGACCTTCACAGCATGTGAATTTAATCCACTGTCTCCTGTTTGCTTGTACCTTGTCACAAATGATGAAATCTTGATATCGCAGTGAGGTCATGACGCTACGGTTGATAATCGGTCAGTTTTACTTGCATGGTGTTCTTACTCGCTGTGGTCCTCCGTCATCAAAAAGTTCTGTGTTCCGCATTGCTTACTCAAAAAATCCCTGTAAAATCCTCTCTCTCTTCCCTGGTCATCCTCCATTCTGTAGTAATTACACCATAAAAAGAGTAAGTTGTGTACTTATCCACTTACTGTGTATGGGAAATGTCCTCTTAGTGGAATAAAAATAATGTCAGAAGGACTAAAAATAATGTGAGGATCCTGGGGGAGGTGGGCTGGCGTGTTGACCACGTGCCCTGCAGCCTAGCAGCTATGCAGTGAGCTGCTGCTAACAGCCCTCTGTTTGTCTCTGAGGCTGGGCTTGCCTTCATCCTCCAGCCCGCTCTGGCACCAATAAGTCAGCTTTTAATGAAATTTCTGACCTTTTCTAGCGGCCGAGTGTCAGAACGGGCTACAGGAGGGTCGTAACAGCACAGGAGTGCTTTTCTCTGCCCCCTGCTGTGTGCTAACGCACTGTGTTAGGCCATAAAACCACAGCAGATTGTCCTGGAGTTATTGGGTTTTGCAGTTGTATTCTGAGTAATCCCATCTTCCCTGTTGTTTTAATTTTGTGACCTGCAGAGACTATTTTGTTTTGGTGCCTCTGGTCTTTGATTTTGGATTTTTAGGTGTTGGTGTGCTCGAAGAACAGAATTATTCCACTCTGATCGGATTGCTCATAGCTTTATGCAATTTATGGCACTCATCCTCACACAGCACTTTCATAAGCTAAAGTAACTCATGAGATATTGACTATGTGATTGTGTACAGTCGTATGTTACAAAAGCCCATCTAGCCCCTGACATTGCAAACTAGCATCTGTTGTAAACACATTGATACATGATATCACGCTGGTGTTTGAATGTGTGCATGCGCGCGTGTGTGTGTTTGTGTGCATCAGATCGTTCCTAACAAAATAAATATAAATAATTATGGGGATATGCATCGTACCATCAATCTGTGTGTCGTGTGTTGACGCCCATTCTGTTTCCGCAGGTTCACGTCATCTCATGGGGGACCACCAGGGCTGAGCGGACAACGTAACACCAGCAGCCAAAACCATCTGCCAATCACCCGGTGTAAGCTCCTCTTCGATTAGATAGGCCCCGCCCTCCACCCACGTCGCCTAGCAAAAGTCGAGCCCTCAGCCAATCGCTGGGGCAGGACAAGAGTCGACATGGACACGGAGTCAACCTGTTCGGGGTATTCCTATTATTCTGGCCGCTCTAGGGGGTCTCAACGTCATGGGTAAGTAATTAACTCACTGGAACGAATGAGCTGAAAGCCTCACACGCTTGGATTTGTCGTTCCTCCCTCTCTAGGAACTGTATTGTGGCACACTGTGGGGTTTGTAGTTCTATGTGTGTGCAAGCATTTGTAGTTCCAAGAGGTCTGGTAACTGTATTTTTACACACTCTGGTATATGCTGTGAGTTGTGTGGGCCTGCTTGGGTGTATTGAGCTCCACTGGGATTTGTTGTTCATTTGATCACCTCAGGGATTAGAAGTTCATTTTGAGACCAGCTGCACATTTCAGATGCCTTTGCAGGTCAGATAAGATGGGTGAAGTAATGAATGTTGTTGTGGGTAGTGGCATGTAAAAATGTCTGATATTCACATGCATGTGTTGGTTCACAGGCATACGAGGACCTGATTTCTGGGTTTCAAGAGGGAGGGGCATGTGGTGGGGTCCTCGCTGAGCAGTCCTAGGGAATGCCTGTGCTGTGTTGATAATAATTGTAGTCTGGAATGGCACATTAGCCCCTTGCTGAAGTGGAACATTGAATCCTTTGAAATTTCTTCAATGCTAATGAACTATCACTGGACTCTGTGTGAATGAGGGATGGAACAAATTAGCCCTGTGTGCCGCGCAGTTAATCCTATTATACTGCAACAGCGTGGCCAGAGGACTGCCATGTCCTGTAGTGTGTTCTGTAGATCCTCGGGAGTCTGTGTGTATGTGTGTGTGCGTGTGCGTGTGTGTGTGCGTGTGTGCATGTGTGTGGGTACTTTCGTGCATGCGTGTGTGCGCATGTGCTTGTGTCTTAGTGGGTGTTTGGCTTAATATGTGTGCGCATGTGTGTCTTAATGCGTGTTCAACAGAGTATGTGTGTACATGTGTGCCTTAGCATGTGTTTGGCTTAGCGTGTGTATGAATGTGTATCTTGGTGTTTGTTTGGCTATGTGTGTGTGTTCATGTGTGTCTTTGTGTGTGCGTTTATTGTCCATCAGCGTGGCAGACGGACTGAGCTGAGTCGGCACTGCGCTGTGTGTGTTTCCCCTGACGACAGCATTATCAGTCGGGTAAAACAGTTTTGCTGTGGCTGACGCTGGTAATGGGCTTGTGTTCGCACCTCTCACTCTGTAAACACCTGCTTTATTCCTCTCTGTGTGCTGCCGTGCTGCGATTGGCTGGAAGAGAGAACGGGGTGCATGATTCGCCTGGAGAAGGATAGTGTTGCACTCAGTGTGTAAATTCCACCCAGAACATTTTTATCATGTAATCAACAAAGCTGGCTTGATTGGTTCTATGTTTTAGCGCCAGTATCCACCCTTTTTTGGCAGTAGGGAGGTATAATCTTGCATTGATCTGTATTTAGCGGAAGTGTAACTTTTTTCTGTGTCTCTGGGGACTCTGAGTCCAGATAACAGTTCATTTCAATCCAGTGTCAGCCCTGTAGAATATATTTTCATTTTGGGAGATGGGTTTAAGGATGGTTTTAGGGTTTTGAACAGGGCCAAAAAGGGGCCCCAGGACACTGCCCGGGGGACCATGACATGCAAGAAAATTATTGAAAGCTTCATTCCCTGGTTTTTTTTTTTCATAAATGACATAAAGCAAACAACTTCTACAATTTGAATTTTGAAAAGGAACCTTTTTAATTTCCATAGATGTCACATTCTCGCATCTTGACTGTAAAACTCAAAAAACTTAAGCAAATACTTAAAAGAATCACTTTTGTGCTTTAATGCTGTGAAATGAAATAAGCTTGACGGAATATGTTGAAGCATGTGTAGATGGAGACCGTCATGACAGACAGGCGGGGTATCTGTGGAGGGAGGGCTCGGGTGAAAAAGGGTCTGAACCACTGACCTGGGGTCAGGTTTAAAGGGCCAGTGATGTGGCGCCAAAAATCAAAGTGGATATCCATCCAGCCGGCGTATGAAGACGGAGATTGCCATTTTGAAACTCAATACGGGCAGATTCCAGCTTTGGGAATAAAAGGGCACATTGTTAAGTTTGAGGTCCTGTTTCTGAAGGAGAATCGGCAGGATGCCGCGCCTGTCCTGGTATGCCAGTCATCTGAAAAAACTGGTCACCACCCCCCCTCCCCCAAATACTCAGAGGAGAAAAACTATTGAAACTTTGTTTGTATCTTTAAAATAGAGGAAGCAGTGTACCCCAAAGCTACAAAAATATCAGTGCATGGAAACTTTTTAAAGCCACTGAAGAAAATTTTTTCTGATAAGTGAATGAGCAATTACCTTTCCGGAATGTTCCGCTGTCTTCTTTCAGATGAACCGATAGATGGATGGGGGAATGCGGGGATAAAAAAAAAACAAATGATTAGAACACAGAGCTGCAAAATTAGCCCTGTCATGGTGGAAAACTGATGCATTTCAAGGACAGGATGTCCTCATCACATTCAAGGAGAGATTGCATTTAGTCTCTAACAGGTGTAGCCATAATTGACTCAGATTGCATTTGTCAGCGCTCAAACACACATCATACTGCCCTTATTTAGATGACTGCTGCCCCAACACATACTTCAGTTACCCCTAAACATGCATGAAAACCAACTGTTGAAATACTCAACAACAGACCCTTAAAAACACCAACCTATCACAAAAACAATGAGAATTATATTACAGTGAATATCAAAAAATAATACAATCAAGGAAATGTAAAATTAATCATTCAGACTGACGTCCCTGAAGCACTGGGATCCCACAGTGTCCTGATTAGACTGAACATAATGACTGTGCACTTCCTCAAGGCTTTTTGCTGCAATATCTGTTTTTGCCCTGAAATGTTCTTAGAGAGGTAAGTGTCTACTGAGTTCGGTGAAAAACTTTCTTATTCAAGATGAAGTTGTAGTCATGCCTGTGCAAATAAAGTGCTGATAGTTCAACTTGGGCAATAAGATTTTATTGGATTAAGTCCAAAATATTACAAACTAATTCGGCATCGAGGGATTTCATAGTAACTCCAAAGAAGTAAAAACAAGTGGTTCCAGGCACAACAAACTCCGCCCCTCAGATATACTGTCACCGACTTGTACGAAATTCAATAGGGATCTATTCTGGGTCAGTGGCAATCCCTAAACCGAATTTTGGGTGAATGTGCTGATTAGTTTTGCCGCTAGAGTGTTAACAAACAAACACAGAAATGAAAGGTCATTCATAGAATGACGACTTGCCAGAATCATGCACAGATCTCTGAAACAGAATGAACGGAGTGGAGTTGGTTTCAAGTCTCTTGCTGTAATAGTAGCAAAGTTATGAACCAAAATGTGTTTTTGACCTTTCTGGTGAGCTTGACCTTGACCTTTGACATTTGCCCTCGAAAAAAGACCGGTCTCTAGCCACAAGACTAGTCAATGTTGTCACCAAGTTTGGTGAAGATAATGTGAAAAATGTGGCCTGTAGAGTGCACACAAACAGATAGACAGACAGGCAGAAAAAAATAAACCCAAATAGAGCTCTTAGGTGACCTTGACCTTTAACCTAGATTGACCAAAATAGTGCAGTGCTTAGGTCAGGTAATGCAGGCCTTGAGTTTATCAACAAATTATGCACTTGGTTTGAAGTGTGTACACCGATTAGAAGCGAAGCTATGGCCACTTATGTGTTTTTGACATTTTGTGTGACCTTGACCTTTGATGTAGATTCAGCAAAATAGTGCATTGCCTGGGTCAAGTAACACAGACCTTTCATTTATGAACAAAATGTACTTGGTTGTGAAGTGTCTACGACGATTAGAACCGAAGATATGGCTTCTTATGCGTTTTTGACCTTTTGCGTGACCCTGACCTTGACCTTTGACCTAGATTCACCAAAATTGTGTAGTCCCTGCCCAGTGCCTGTCCTGTGTTAATCAAGAAATATGAGCTAAATTGAGCTAAAACTGTGGACGCCACAGTGCAAACAAACAAACGAACAGAGTAATATACCTGCGGAATCCGAGATTTCAGCTAGTAACAAACAAACACAGAAACAACCCGAACCAAAAACAATACCCCTTGCTCGCACCATTCGGGTGGGGCGGGGTAATAACAACATGTGCAATAAGGCCGTTTAAGGCTATAATTAAGTAATTCCCTACCATGACGATACCCCGCAAAATTAACAGGCAAGGTTCGTTAATTAAAAAATACATTTAACTTAACTTATTGGATTTTTTTCAGCATAACAATAGAGTGAGAGAGATGGCCCAATCAGGTTATGTTCTTTCAGGTACATGCAGTGACTCAAAATGTGCCCCGCCAAAAGGTTGGGCCTGCAGGTAAAAGGTTAAGACACGTTCAATAGTTACTCTCTCTGCTATTGTTTTCTCCATGAGTGGCGCATTTGTGTACAATGGGAAAGATGGGTGCATTGTCTGTTTATCTGATGGGTGTAAATCAGAAGCGATGTCTTGCGGAGACAGTGAGCCCTCTCACCCTGGGCAGAGAAGCGACCCTGCAGTGTGTGTAATCCACCCTTTACTGCGTCTGAAGTGCCGCGAGTGGCATTAACGGCTCCCCCGGTGGCTCATTTGAGTGATGAGTGCAGCTCCGCACTTGAATGAAGGTGTGAGGAGTAGTTGGGGATATGAAGCTGGTCGAATGAAGCTCTGTCTCGGCACGGCCTGCGCACCCTGTTCTATTCATTCTTCTCCACGAAGCTACCGCCACTCACAGTCGCATCTCAACTCCATATTGCAACCTCTCTTCCGCTGTTTCATAACCACCATGTCACTTTGAGTCACGATGGTTTTCCTACTCCGTCATAACTCCGTTTCATTTTAAGCGATGAGTGCGCCAAGCCTGGCATCACAGAGGGCCTCGGGGCTTGTCTGCTGAATAGACATTACGATCACGTTGCCCGGCGTATATTTCCATTCACTGACTGCACAGACTAAGATCATCATTATTTCAATTATCCCAACTAAGATAACTGCAGCCAGGATAATGACGCTCATAAATAATTCACAGTTCTCGCTCTCGCATGAGATCCATTTGCTCTGTTTCGGAGGGCAGTGGATGTGTAGCTGATATTTGTCGGGATGCTGCTGGTGTCCACTTGCCTGTCTTTCCTATGATACTGGAATTTGCCTCCAAAATATGGCTTGGTTCTTACAAGCTTTGCGCTTACAAACCTTATCAAGCATTTTCATCTTGCATTCAGACTTTTCTCCCTCTTCCCGGGGGGGATATAGGCATTGCCTCGTCTGTCCGTCCGTCCGTAATCATTTTGTTTCTGGAGCAGGACTCGGAAACTATGCACGATATCAGCACCAAACTTGGTACATGTTATTCTATGTATAGCCTAGATGTGCCTTTTGCTACTATGGACATTTTGGGATTCCTATTTTTGTCGTTTCCATGGAAACAAATCTGGACTTGGTGCACATCAGGCCTGGTTCATTTCCGGAGAACAACTCAAAAACCGTTCAATATATCTTACTGAAACTTTGCATGTGTATTATCCACATACTGAAATCGCACCTTTTAGATATTTTCAGATTTCTGAAAATCTTCTTTTTTCATTTCCATGGAAGCCAGTTGCATTTGGACTCCGTGCAGAGAGGTTCATTTCCGGAGCTCAACTCAAAAACTGTTCATTATATCTTTCTGAAACTTTGTATGTGCATTACCCAAGTACTGAAGTGGTGCCTTTTCATATTTTCAAACTTCTGAAATTATTTTTTTTTTCCTTTCCATGGAAGCGACATGGATTTGCACTCATTCACAGGGCTGGGTTTGTTTCCGGAGCAGAACTAAAACACTGTTCATTAATGGCCCTTGTTTTTTTATTGCCTTTGCCAACGCGTGCTATATAGTCTTTGATAGATGTTGCCAGTACATACTTCCAGATCATTCCAGTGGAAAATCACCTCAACATTCTTGTTTGAATTTCTTTGAAGGTGTAGAATTGACATGACTTTCGCAAATAATTAGGAGTCTGATGACTCTTGTCTTATTAAAAACCAAATTTCCACTGATGTGAGATAGTTTTGACTCACTTCTAGATTTGAGAAAATTTCACTTGCCCCACAGACAAATCGAGAAATTACTAAAAATTATTTCACATCAGTGGCAGAATTTCATTTTTGTTAGGAAAAAGGTAATAGAAATCTGTGGTTAAAGTCCAGATTAAAATGCTTTGTAAAATGCTACAACTTCTTACAATCAGTGTTCCACAGAGTCATTGGCCTCCACCTGTTAGAAACCAGATAGCTGATGCTGCTCTGTAAGGTGAAGTAAAGTGGATAATACTAAGCAGGGGCCAGTCCCTCCTGTCCCTCAAGGGCCTTGCTCAGTAGCCCAACAGCTGAAATTGTGTTACTTGGGCTTAAGCGACGAACCCATTGAAGCCCTATCAAATGCTGTAGCCACAAGACTGCAGGCTCTTCAGATCGGTTAGGCCTTAAGCAGGGTTTACACATAGGCATGATGCATTATGAATATCATTTTCCCATCATTCATGGCACATTCATGACATTCGTAACGTGACTTAACGCATCTGAAAAGGGTTCTTAACAGCGCGTGTCAGTTCGTGACTTTCGTAATATTCGTGGAGCATGTTTTTGGCAGCCTAAAAATCTTCAATGAATGTCACAAATCACCATTGTTTCGTAGAGTTCGCAACTGAGCGTGTCGATTTAAGGTGATTAGTGGTGGTTTGTAATAGAGCGCGACAGCATTCGTAGTGTATTCTTGCCATTCTCTGAGCCCATACTGTCACGCGTTGTTACGAATCGACACGAAAGCTGTCAAGAACTGAACCGAATGACTCGTGACGCCTCTGCCCTGAATCATCAAATTCAATTCAAATTCGCGATCCTTAGTCACGAATTTAGATTCGTGGCATTCGTGACTTGTTGTCGTTATGTGTAAACCTAGCATTACTCTTTCATCTGTTTAGACGATTGATGCAATCTGATTAATACATTTGCCTGTTGTTTCTATTGTCATTTTTATTTTCTTTTTTCTCTATGAGAATCGTTGGCTTAATTAGTGTTTGATACGCATTGAATTGTCTGCTGGCACAAGTCTGCTTATCTGCTGTCATGAGTGTTGTTAGTGAGGGGGTGTGCTTTGTGATGATTGACACATTGAGAAAGGCAGAGAAGCCAAAATATCTGTGTTGTCTTTTTTTCTCCCTCAGGGAGAATGAATAGGAGAAGCTGTAGGTTATTTGAGGGCGAATTCTATTTCATTTTACTGACAATTATTCTCTCATCTTGTCACGTGACCATCTTGGAGAACCTTCATCCTGGTTGAGCCTTTTTCTCGTGGAAGACATTTTGACAGCAGTTTGCTGCCATTTTGGTGCCATTGCTGTCTCTTAAACAGGAACAAAGAGTGAAGCTACCTTTTTGGATGCAGGACGTCAGTGGGCTCCTGAGTATTTCCAGAACACACACTGCTGTTTTAGGGAACAGATACCTTTATGTGCCTCCTAACTCCACCAGTTGTGGTTCGTGAAAACCAGCCCTGAAGCATTATTTTCTCTCCTTTGATCTTATTTTAATGGTATGCCGGTTTGGCTCATTTGCATTGGCTTCATCAGTGTTATCTGAGGTGCTGTCAGTACTCAGAGACTCAGGCTCTGCTCCTGCTCATGATTTACATGCCTGCGTATAAATTAAGCCATCGGTCAGCGGAGCGATCTGTCATCCCGGCAAAAAGCTGCTGGCAACAGAGGATTACTACTAATCCGAAAATCAATCGTATTGATTAACTTAAGTCCTTAAAGACACATTGTTTCATTTCCTAGGAACTGATGTGTCAGTTTGATGGGCCATAACCTTCAAGGGTCGGTCATCATGAGGACTTTGCTCTGATCACCTGGCTTTGCCAGTTGCAGGGGATATAACTCTTAAGCGAAATCGGCTGGCGAAGTTTATGGGTGTGGGAATCACACACTTGGGCTTTAACACTGAACCCTGGACTTTTCCCCTCTGAGCTGTTTTTATCAAATCCCTGACATTCATATGAGATTAGCTGGGCACTTGGGACGGCGCGCATGATGGCGTTTTGGCCAAAGAGTTTAACTGGTGGGAAAGTTCATTGGGGCAGATGGGAAAAGTTTTAACAGCCCTGTGGTGGTTTCTCATCTCCCGCTGAAATGCATGCTTTCAACGATCAGACATGGGAACTTTCCACTGCGGGTGACTGAACTGATTATGTTTTTGAGGTCATCGGGTCAAAGGTCAAGATCATTTAAGATCAGTTGTATTTGGGTGCCAAAGATCAACTTTTAGGGCGTATGAAGCTATAGCAGCTGGAGGCGGAGCAGTAAGTGCTGTGCATTGAGTTGTACCGTGTGATACGTTTGTTACACCATCTTCAGCACCCGTCTGTCACGACTTCACCTTCACTTGCGCATATTATTTCATCTCTAGTTCTTCTTTGCACAATCACTTGTCATTCATACCGCAGTCAACACCCCTGGTGTGTGTCGGATGAGCGCGGTGTGGAATTACGATTATAGTGCGTGTAACATTCTGCGTCCCCATTCTTTTGACCCATGGGAAAGCGGGGAAATCCTCTTTCAAGGAAAAGACTGTTTTTTTACAGTCGTGAAATCGCATTGTGGCTTTTCGAAAAGACTGGCAGCGAGCAGCAGGCGAATCGGACGGGGATGAGGGCGCTAAAGCTTGTTATTCACACTGGCTGAGCGGAATATAAATAACACGGATATAAACATGGCTTTCAGTCATGAAACGACTCAGAATGAAGGGAAGAACATCCTCAGACTTTTTTTTTTTTTTTTAAAGAGATTATGCAACCCGTGAAAAAGGGTGATTGCGCACTTGCCATTTTTACAAAGGGGGGGAATCTCTTTTCCATCCATGTGCTTCATGAAGGACAGGTCTGGAGTGTGACGGCTGTGCTTGAGTAATTAAGGCCTTAACCCTTTCAGTGCCGTGGGCAACTAATGATGAAAGATATCAAAACCAGATGCTGTTTAAAACCTATCATGTGGCAACTTGTTTAAAAGAGCTCCCTCAGGGGAGCTCTTTTAAACAAGTTGCCACATGATGAGCTCCCTCAGGGGAGCTCTTTTAAACAAGTTGCCACATGATGGGTTTTGAACAGCTCAGGATAATTTTTAAAGTCCTTGAAAATGTACTCTGTGCTCAAAGGGTTAAAGACCCCCGATTTCTGCCCCTGCTGTGGTCCATTTACCGACAAACCATCGAACAAGTGTCATCCTCAACCTTATCTGCTTTTTTTATAGCTAAATGACCTATACATTTTCTAACTAATTGTCAGCCGTTATTTAATATCAGTGAGGAAAAGTAACACTGAAGAGTAGGACTTGGCAATAAGTCCCGTCACAATAGTGTATTTTTTATCATGATAGTGATGTACAGTATGTCACGATATAGGAATACAGGAGGCTTTTGTTTGGCTTGGCCGTCGCTGGCTTGTGCTTTGTCACCTGTACCGGTTCTGCTGTGACATGCTGTGGCTCTCACAGAAACATCTCAAACGCAATTCGAGAATAAAAAATGTGGGTAATGTCTGCTCAAGGTGCACAAAGACAGCAATCCTAGTGTATCACAGATACGCCGTAGACACTATCATTGTATAATATTAAAAATGTGTTAAAATCCTGAACGATATGCCTTTGAGGCGGGGAACACCAAATCAGCACCTTTAATCCAAATGCAGCCCCAGTTTTCATGAAATGGAATCACTGATTCTGATTGGCCAGTCTCTACACCTAACTCCCAGGTAAAGGGAGTGTGGAAAATCAGCGGTCCTCGGGCAGTGCGGACCCTGATTGGATGCCTTGTGTTTTATGTGGTTGGCATTAGGGCCTTGGCGGTGTGGCTAACAGGGTGTATGATGGATGCACATGGAGAGGGAGACTTGGGGTTAGTCCTGTAAGTCAGGGTGGGGATTCGGGCCCTGTGCTGGAGCTGGGCGGTAGGGGGCGTTAAGGTGGTTAATTAGGTTCCTGCCCTCGTGTAGCCACAGCAGGATCAGTGTGGCTGGGCCCTTGAGCAAGACTCTCGACCCCACTCTGCTCCAGTGGGGATCTGATGCCAAGTCTAATCAACTGCAAATTCTTTTGCATAAAAGCATCAGGTGAATTGCTATAACATCATGGCTAGTGGGGGATGAGCCCTATGTATCTGATCCTGCTATCTGCACTGACCTTCTTAACGTTTGTGAGGGTGTGTGTGTGTGTGTGTTTGTGCGCGTGTGTGTGCGTGTGCATGTGAGTGCTTGAGTATGAGTGCATGTGTGTGTGTGTGTGTGTTTGTGTAATATGTGTGCATGTTTGTTTGTTTGTTTGTTGTGTGTTGCTGTATTAAGCTCCTGTGGGGGACAACTGCAGATCAGATGGAGCAGGATACAGAGGCCCTGCTGGGATTAGGGTCACGGTCACCGGCTCAGTCATTGAGTCCGTCCACTAAAATCCAGCTGTTTTCCTGGATCCTGGGAGATTTGCTGTGGCTGCTCGTGAGGATGATGATCGCGCAGTCCTCTTGGGCGCTGTACGCAGGGCGTGGGTGCCTCTGAGGACGATGATGATGACGACGATGATGATGCCATGATCGTCCTCCTGTGTGCTCTCCTGAGGGTTGTGCACCTGGCTTATGATGCTGTAGAGTGTGATGCCCCTGTCTTCAGCTGTCGTCCTCCGCTAGACGCAGTGCTGCTTGTGAGGACGATCATGATGATGATGATGTTCTCTCCTGCTGTGTCGCGATGGCCTCCCAGTTCACCTCACCGCCCATGTGTGTGTGTGTGTGTGTGTGTGTGTGTGTGTGTGTGTGTGTGCATGTGTGTGTGTGTGTGTGTGTGTTTGTTTCAGAGAGCGCAGTCGCGACAGCCACAAGTCCCGCAGCAAAGACAGCAGTCGCTCGGAGAAGGCCGTCACCATCAATGCCCCGCCCGCTGAGCCACTGCTGGGAGACCAGACCGCGCCCCGAGAGGAGGTGCAGGTGGGTCCCCCGAAAACCCCCCTCCTCCCTCACTTACTCCCCCTCTCTCACCTCCCTCACTGCCCTCCTCTGCTCTCCCCACCCCCACCTCTCTCTCCGCGTCTGCAGTGCGCCTGCTTCTGAAAATACTGTTTTTGAAGATAGGAAGGTTTATATAGAGTTTTCTTCTGACCTTGTGCAGCCTTCAAGATCACTTGGAAATTGGGAAATGTCGTCAAGGATATTTCATTGCGTACTTGTCGTTAACATTTCAACTCTGCAAAACAACATAGTTACCCGCAGGGGTAGTTACGTGCGCTGCTGATGCCGGTCCATCATCTGTGCGTTCGCTGTAGACTTTGTTAAACGTAGCTGTTAGGAAAACACAATCAGGCGTTGTCGCAGCTTTATGAACAAGCATGAAACCGTGCGGATCGCTGCTCCAATTCATTCAAAATTTTCTGTTACGTCACATAGCCAAAATTTTAGCCTCCTGAACTCACCCCAGGTTTCCCAGTCAATGCTTTGGGCTTGATTACTGTGATGTCTGATCTATAATATATCTCTGGAATATGCTCCGGATGACTCCAGTATTGGTTCAAAAATTCCTCGCTCTTCATTTTGTCAATAATAATGAAAGTCAACATGAGACAGCGTTCGTACTGCACTTCTGCTGTGAGTCATGTTTCCAAATGAAACTCAACAGTCGTGCGACAAATGGTGTACGGTGGGAGGTGATTTCCATATCGGTATGTGATTGGTTAGTGAAAAGTGGGCTGTGTACAGTAAATATGGAGTCAGGTTTAGATGTCTCTGCAACTTTTTTCCTCCGCCAATGAGGTTATGTTTTTGTCGCTGTTGGTTTGTTTGTTTTTTTTTGTTAGCTTTGTTAGTTATGAACGGATTTAGATGAAATTTTCTGGAGGAGTCAAGGATGATACAAGGACGAATCAATTAAACTTTGGTGGTGATCCGGGTCACGATCCGGATTGGGGAATTTTTTTAATGGATTCTTTACCATTGTGGGATAGGCTGGGCAGAGGTTTGCGCTCTCAGAGCTTCTAGTTTCAACATTGGAGTGTTTGCGGGGCTGTGATGGATTGGTGAGCTGCCACTGTCTTTTGTTCATAGTCAGTTGGTATCACCTCCTCCTCCCCCACAACCCTGATTAAAGGAAAGTGCTTTAGATGCACTGTAACTGATCGTTTTGAAGGTAGAACAGTATTTTACTGTTAATATATATATATATATATAATAAGATACTGCAAAACGTATACAATAGAGCACTGAAGTGTGTGCATCACTGCTACTTAACTTCTGGTGTCAAAAATGTATTATGGGGTCCGGACACTGCCAGAAATTACTTGCATTAGAAGTTTGCTAGAGCGTTGTTGTTTGGCCCTTGAGTGAGGCCCCAAACCTCAGAAAAGTGCTCATTTTCCCTTCTCACACTTCCTACCTGCTAATGTTTTCTCTGGCTTTTCTCTGAGGGCTGCTTTGGAAAAGATGAGGACCTGCTCATTGGACCCCCCTGGGTTAATATGAAATTTCACCTCAGACTTGGACAAATTGTTATACACGCACATACACACGCATGCGCGTGCGCACACACACACACGCTCTGCTCTTTGAAGTGCTCATGAATATTCCAGTTTTGGGGGAGTGGAGGTTGTTGTGGATTCTCTTCTCCCTCTGAGTTTGTTCTGGAATTAATTTCTGTGTTTGATCTCAGCCCTCCTGCTCTCGCGGTTCTGTCTCGTGTTCCCGTGTGAAAATCTGCGGTTGTGTTCTGATGTTGTCAGTGCGGATATGTTCAGTTCTCACCTGACCACATTAAGTGGTGGTATGGCATGCAGTACTGGGAACATGGGAATCCGAATGTGGCGTCTGGAGTGCTCTGTGGCGCCAGTGGCCCCGCTCACACAGGGGCCGTGTCCATTTTTCAGCGAGTGATTTTTTTTAATTATTTACCAATGATGGCATGCGATACATGCAAATCTTTTAACCTCTCATGTCCTCTACCTTGTTAAACCGTTGAGTACTTTCGTTTTTAGGTCGGAATGCTATCATGGCAACTTTAGAACGGTTCTTTCTTCTTTTATGATGAGCGTGTTTTCTCACGTCTCGTGCTTTTCACATGCAGTAACGTATCCTGTGCGAACGGCCCCTTACTCCGTGCCCATCTTTGGCATGTCAGTATATTAAGGGCTCCAGCTCCCTAATCCTGCCGGTAAAGGAAACTCTCATCATCATCATAGGGCTGGGCGATATATCGATATTATATCGATATCGTGATGCAAAGTAAAATATCGTCACGGATTTTGACTATCGTAATATCGTGATATGAAATAAGTGTTGGCTTTTCTGGTTTTAAAAGCAGAATTACAGTAATGGGTTGCATTTTTCTGCACTTGCAAGACTGTTGAAGCTGTTGTCTGCACCTGTTTCATCGTTATGTCCACATTACTAATAAATGGTTATAAAAAATATTATTGTGTAAATATTTTGCAAAAGCACCAACATTTGTCCCGATAATATCGGCAAAATATCGATATCAAGGTATTCGATCACAGATATCGGGATATTAGATTTTGTCCATATCGCCCAGCCCTACATCATCATCATCGCCGTCATCATCATCATCATTGTCGTCGTCATGATCGCCATCACTGCACTGTTGCTGATTTCTGTTCACATCTGAGTTTTGATTCTCATTCTCATTTATGCTTTTCTGATGGACACAAGGGATTTGGCTGCGTACACACATGAAATATGGATACAGGAATAGGACCAGCAGTTTATTATGCGCTGAAGGTCATTTATTTTATTTACATTGCTGTCATCAACCCACGTTCAGTCAGCTTTATGATTATGGTTATGAGGAACAGTTTAAGACAAAGCGTACTGTGTTTGAGGGCGCTAATTAAAGCGCTTCAGGTTCTTTATTCATCTCATGCCACGACACAGAGTGGAGCGAGGCATATCGCTGTAGAGCTTGTCCGTCTGTCCGTCCATCTGTCTGGATTAGTAGGAACAAGTTTTCTCAGAAACCTCTTCACCCGTATGAATATAATTTTGCGTGTTTGTTACTAGTCATGACCTCGATTGTGTCTGAAAACAGGTGAGAGGGGATGTTGATGACAATGTCGTCTTGTTTATTCGGTGATTGTTTTTGTGACAGGAGGGCTGGGGCCTGATTTTTCCCTCAGAGCAGAGCTTGTTTTCATGTGATTATATCTGTGATTAGTGTAACTAAACCTGTACTTTTAGTGGATGAAGTCACTGCGTTTCCACAAACACTGGACTAACGGGAATCCCGAGGAAATTCCTCTCTCGAGTGCAGCTCGAGGGGGGGGGTGTTTATATGCGCAGTTCTGAATGCGCCTTGTGACGTCAGCGCAAACTGTGAGCTCTGGGGCTTG
Source organism: Gymnothorax reevesii (assembly GCA_029721435.1). Lineage (NCBI taxonomy): Eukaryota > Metazoa > Chordata > Actinopteri > Anguilliformes > Muraenidae > Gymnothorax > Gymnothorax reevesii. The sequence goes on from CM056590.1 coordinate 54,085,613, forward strand.
TGTGTGAAATTGAATGAAGTTGGGCACGGTTCATGCAGAGCGTGTTTAGCTGTAAAATAGTGCTGTGAGGCAGAAGTGTGCATTACAGTGCGTGTGGTGATGCAGTGTATCAGCCCTGAAAACGGGCCTCATCCCGCCATTTTAATTTTCGTGGCCAGTCTTCCTTATGCTCTGCACTGCAGTATGTATTGTATACCATAATTACATGGGGACGGCCTGTAGCCTGATGATTTCAGGCAGGGACTCGGAAGGTTTTTGGTTTGACCCCCAGTGTAGCAGTAGTAGGATCAGTGCAGCAGTTAGGCCCTTGAGCAGATTGGACTCAGTTTAATCCGTTGTTGGTCATTCTAGATATAAGTATCAGCTAAATAACAGGAATCTGCGCACTGAGCTGATATACCTACATAACTGTTGCATTGTGCCATTCTGGCTGTCATTGAAACGTCACTTATTTCATTACTCTGAGTTTAAGCCAGTGTTGGCTAACAGTGTTTGTCTTCTTCGCACGGTCAGTGCCGCTCTGTTGGTTCTTCGACTCTGAGGTGTTGCCCGGTTGGTCAGCCTCATTACCCTTTTTTCTATTTCATCGGCGTCGGTGTGTGTCAGTTTAATGTATCTCTGCTTACCTGGCAGAGTCGGCCCGGTTTTTTTAACCCATCTTCAGCTGTCTGTCAGGAAATAATTCACCGTGTGGCGTGTGCAGCTCCAGGAGAACAGCTGGGGCAGCGAACCGCCAATCAGGCGTGAATCTGTGTCGATCCAGGCGCTCGAGGAGATGTACAGAGGCGGCTTTGAATGCTGCGCTGCAAGAGGCTATGCTAGTGTCACCCTCCAATCAGCCATATTCAGTCTGAAATAAAGGGCTTCCTCTCAGAAATGAGATCCCGTGTGAAAAGGAAAATTTATCGTTTTTTGTTAATTTTTTTTTTAAACCTTTTGCCTGAATGTCTCGCCCGTTCATCTTCGGGATAAATCTTTGTGTATTTGTGCTTCGATCGTCTTCTTCGCTCTTGATTAGCAGCAATTAAATCAATTCAATCTGCATTCCTCTCTTGCTGATTTCTCGGTTTGAATCCTTTCGAAACCACCCCCCCCAAACCAACAGTCATAATTCATAATCAGCCGAAGATACCGGCCCCCACCCAATCGTGTGATGCGCTGTCTTTTGACTGAGTCCTGAGATCAGGGCCGCCAGGTCTGTTCGACAAAAAATGAACTAATCATTAATCAAAGCTAGATCAAAATCTGCCCAATGATGAATAAAATCGGTGCAATATCTTAAGTGAAAGTGAGTTAGAAACTTAATGCATAGTTTTTAAAGAAAACTACTGCAAGCTTTCATACTCTTTTTATGTGTAGCTTAAGTATAGGTCATAGCACTAAACACTGTCAAAGTTTGAGAACAATATAACTTACCAACCAACATCAGCCTGACTGCATTACCGGGGAAAAAGTAAATTTATAATTGCGCAAATATTGATTTTTAAGAGTTTATATTGCCTGTTATTAGTATAAAAACTTATTAATTTGTGTGTTGGGTGAAACTTTAACCCCATGGCAAGTACTTAAGCAGAGCCCAATTCTGCAGAGAGAACTTATTCATATCTTTTTTCTGACTGAGCCTCTATAGGGCCCGTCCTGTGTTCTGAGATCCTGTTCACAGCCTTTTACTGACTGAGACTTTACTGAACCCATCCAGTGTTCAATGTTTAGCCAGTGAGCAAATCCCCATCAATTGAGCAGCCAACTGTAGCTTAAACTCAGCTCTAATTTAACTGCTTTAGCTGTTAACCCTTTGAGCGCCAAATACATTTTCAAGGAATTAAGAATGTAAGTATCCTGAGCTGTTGGAAACCTAGCTCTGCAGGAGCTCTTTTAAACAAGCTGCCACATGATAGGTTTTCAACAGTGTCTGATTTTGATATCCTACATCATTGGGCAACTATAGTTGCCAATGGCGCTCAAAGGGTTAAGTCTAATATGTAGGCTACTGTATTGTAGCTATATCATTAGCACATCTGATCTGTTAGTGACTGAGTGGTAGCTGGATAGTGCCAAGACTGGACCACACGTGTGTGAGTATATGTGTGTGTGAGTATGTGTGTGTGTGTGTGTGTGTGTGTGTGTGTGCGCGCGCGCGTGTGTGTGTGTGTGTGTGTGTGTGTGTGTGTATGTATGTGTGTGTGTGTGTGTGTGTGTGTGTGTGTGTGTGTGTGTGTGTGTTTTACTCGGGTGGTTGTTTAGAGGGGAAATGCTGGGTCCAATCCTACTCTCTACACAGAGGTGTGCATCGTAGGACCCAGGTCCAGCCAATCACGGCCCGCCTCGCTGTAGCAGTAACCAATGATGCGTGAGCTGATGTGGGGAAGCGGTGCAGAGTGAGAGACCGGATAATGGGGACTCGTTCATGTGAAAGGCGGGTCGAGCGGAGAAAAAGCGGCCGCCTGCGGGGGGTTGAGTGATGAGGGGAGCGATGGATAGATGGAGGGATGGAGGGGAACATCTGCTGTGGGCACCGAGGAGTGCAGTAACGAGTGCGCATCCAGCTGCATTTATTCATCTCTCGCTTTCACTCACTCCTGTCTCACTCACTGTCTCTCTCTCTCCCTCCCTCCCTCCCTCCCTCCCTCTCTCTCTCTCCCTCCCTCTCTCTCTCTCTCACTCTCCCTCCCTCTCTCTCTCTCCCTCCCTCTCTCTCTCTCTCTCTCCCTCCCTCTCTCTCTCTCTCGCTCTCCCTCCCTCTCCCTCCCTCGCTCTCCCTCCCTCTCTCTCTCTCTCGCTCTCTCTCTCTCTCTCTCTCGCTCACCTATCAAAGAGACCCATCTGCTTGTTGAATAGTCCCCCCCCATAACTCCACCATCAGCTGTCCCATGTGACTGGAGCTCTGAGTCTCTTCGCACATTTTTCCTCCTTTACTGTATGTCCTGTCGTAACGGATCTGCGCTCGTCTCCTCGCAGCTCCACGTTCGGTGAGGCGCCGGACGCGATCACAGATGGAGCTCTGTTGAGAATATGACTCGCAAAGAGAGGATCGAAGACCTGACTGGTTAGTCGTTTTGTTTGCGGTTTTTTGTATTTTCGGGAGCTGCGACGCTCATGGAGTCACCGACCTCCAGACGCCCCGGCGGGGTAACCGTGGATAGGCCTGGGGAGAGCGTTATGGACGTACCCCAGGAGAGAGCTTCGGAGGATGCAGCTCTGTCCCAGAGCCCGAAAAATCAGGCTGGTGATCAGCAGGTACGTCACTGTAAGGCCAGGAGAGTAGGGGTGTGATGTATCCTGGGATGAGTCGCTTCTGTGCTGTCGGTCACTGTGTCTTTACGCGGAACGGGAAATGCTGAACAGGCTCGCTCTTCATAACCGAAAAGCATTCTTCTTTTTTCAAGCGTCTGCCAGCTGATAAGAGCGCGCAGGATACTGCTAACAAACTGTCGGCGCTCTCGCTGCTGGCTGCGTTTGTGGAGGCAGCCGGCGGGTAAATGATGACAGCAGTGTCGAGCGGCAGTGTTTCGGGCATTTGTGGGCGTGCGCAGGGGGAATCGTGGCGGTAATCTGAACGGTGCTTTGTTCTTGTTGGGGACGCGGAGACTGGTAAAGTGTTGCGGCCGTGAGATAGCGCTCGACTTTCTGTTGAAATCATCAGAGAGCCATTGCTCCTCAGAATGGCTAATACCTAGACACACAAGCACGCACGCACGCACGCACGCGCTCGGTGCCCTGTTGTTGGGTTGAACTTGACTGGTTGGTCACAGAGTATTTTGATGCGTACAGGAGTGTATATAATGTGGTTTACTGTGCTGTGTCGTGTAGAGTCAGTCGTGATGTGCAGATTGTTCTGTCTGATGACACACAGGTGCGTTGCACGGTCATGTGCTGCGACTTTGGTCTCGCCTCAGTCCTTTCCTTCAGGGCGAAGTCGGCTGGTTTGTGGATGTGATGGAGTCCCTGTCCGTGGCTCAGTGCTTCAGTCTGCCTCGGCCAGAGAGGGCCACCTCCCATTTTCTCCAGATTTTTACACGAGGAGGAGCACTCCCCCACCCCCGCCACCCAAATTGCCTGTCCCAGGAGTCCTCAGAGAGCATCTGCTCATCTTGACAGCGAGGCGGCCTTCCGGTCTCCTCCAGCAGTGCGTAAACAAGCAAACAAAATGGCAGATGAGTGAGCAAACAAATCAGAGAGACCGCAGACCCCAGAGTGAAATGATGGTGAGTCCTTTTCTGTCTGAGCCGCTCTGTGGGCGGAAATGCCTGCTCAGGGCATGTTGAAACCTGTGCCGTGCAGAATATTTTGGACTTGCTTTGGTTCTGGTTAAAAATGTAAAAATGTAACCACTCACGTCTTGTAAAACATCCCCCCTTTGGGTTTTTACTTTTCTATTCTTGTTCGTTCGTGCCTCAGTAGTGGTTACTCGCGAGGAGATGTGACTCCAGCCCGTCTGGTTTCAGAGAGACAGTCTGTTGGCCTATTAGCTGCTCCCACACATCCCCTCAGAAGGAAGACAGACATACATGACAGTGCTTTACCAAGCCTGGCAAAGACTCTCTCCCTCTCACTCATATCGACACAAATCACCGACTCATCTGTAATCCCTACACTGTGAGGAAATTGTGATTCAGTGGTCAGGAGGCTGTTAAGTTGTTTTTTTTTTTTTTTTTAAGGTTAAGGAGAGATTCAGCTTTCGGAAGAGTGATTGTTCTGTTCAGATTTCATGGCATTGTCCTGTGTGTGTGTGTGTGTGTGTGTATGTGTGTGTGTGTATGCAAATGTGTGCATATGTATGTGTGCGTGTGTGTGTGTGTGTGCATCTGTGTATGTGTGTGTGTGCGTGTATGTCTGCACTTATCTGTGTGTGTGCGTGTATGCGTGTGTGCGTGTGTGTGTGTGTGTGTGCGTGAGTGCATGTATGCGTACATGTTTGTGCGTCTGTGTATGTGTGTGTGCGCGGTCACATGCACACCGCTTAGGTTTGTGTGTGTGTGTGTGTGTGTGTGTTTGTATGGATGCATACATATATGTGCATCTGTGTATGTGTGTGTGTGCGTGTCTGTCTGCACTTATCTGTGAGTGTGTGTGTGTGTGTGCGTGTGTGCATGTGTGCGTGTGTGCGTGTGTGTGTGTGTGTGTGCGTGAGTGCATGTATGCGTACATGTTTGTGCGTCTGTGTATGTGTGTGTGCGTGGTCACATGCACACTGCTTATGTTTGTCTGTGTGTGTGTGTGTGTGTGTGTTAATGGCTCTGTATATGAGGGATGGTTAATGTCTAACAGTATCCCCTCGGGGGAAAAGGCACTATCTGCCACTGAGTGCCTGAATCCGGCTTCAGATGCCACTTGAAAGGCTGCATCACCAGCTGACCATCATTGACCCTCAATATTATGACTTGTGTCCCACCAACTCAGACTTCAGGCCGTCTGATCTTTCGTTAGAGACGGTCCAGAGAAGGAGGGATATCAGAACACCTGTGCCAGTTGCATGAATTTCTCTCGCTATATCTGGGCATGTTGCCCGTGATTACAGTTTAATTTTGCTCGCAAAGAAAGCAACTGGTGATGATGTCATCTGTACTGACATTATTAAATGAGGACATGATAGTCTACGATTTGAAAAGAAGCTCTTATTCAGGGGCGGGCGCTGCAGGCTCTGGAGGGCAGGTGTGTGTCCAGGTTTTTCCGTTTCCTGGAGTAACTGTGACAAAATGAGCTAATTGTTTGTACATGAAAATGTTGGCTTAATCAAAGATTAAATTGAAATAAAATGTTTCATTTTGAGACACATAGACAGTTTTTGTTTGTCATTCATGAGTTTTTCAAGAAATGCGGCTAAAATAAGATTTCATAAATGTCTTTGCTAATGAAGTACAGGCCAGAGGTTGAGGGACAGGCGCAGCCCCTATTCCTCCTCCACTCTAATTAATGCAGTTAATTAATGCTTTTTTTCTGGTTAAACAGCAGAGTTGGAACCATTTCTGAGCAAGACCTTTGTTTAAATAAAACATTGTGGGATATTGGGAGTCATACAGCCCCCTTCATCTGACTGCAGTCGTTTCAGCTGACTTCAGTAAATTGTAATTCACTGCAGTTGAAATGTTCGTTATTCGTCTCTCTTCTGACACTCTGCTTGATTAGGTAATGTTCATATCTCTAGGACTAATGAGAAAGGACATCGTTAAAATCTTTCCGCAGTTGTAATTCCTGGGTATAATATTATAATTCCTGGAGAGATGAGCTTTTTTACAGCAGGAAGGTGTCAGTTACATCCCCGCGGGCCGTCGTCTGACAGAGTTCTCTGATTAGCTCTGAATCAATGAAATTAATGTGGCAGGTTTAAGCTCGTATCGTAATTGACAATGATCAGGTGTAAGTTTTTAAGGGTGTGCGCGTGTGTGCGTGTGCGTGTGCGTGTGTGTATGGTGTAATGTGAATATAGGCCACTAGATGGCAGTATTTACCTTTTTTTTGTTAAGCTCAGACTGCAGTCATGTTTAGACATGTCCTGGACATGTCTGGGGCAAGTCTCAGAAAATTAAAAAAAAGAGGTCTAAATGTGGGTGGGGTCTGCAAAAGAGTATATAAGGAAAAGAATTGAGACAATAAAGTAGTAGGAGAAATTGCAAGAAGATGACCAGACCTGTCATTTTGTTCAAGACCTGTGCAGTTTCTGTTGTGGATTTTTTTTCACCCAGGACATCACCAAGCCACCCCAACAAAAGGGACTGTAAATATTTCTGTTTTTGTTTTATTCAATCTTGGTCTTAGTTGTTAGTTAGTTGTTATTGTCTTTGTCTGTTTAATTAAAATGTGCTTTAGTTGTTAAAACTGTGTTTGTCATCCCTTGCTGTTGCTGTTGTGTTATAAATGTAATAACAAATTGGGGCCATAACAAATTGGGGGCTCAAGGTCCGGGATAGACCATTTTGTGAGTCATTTATTAAAAATCTAACATTTCAGATTGTAAAATTGTTTTTGTGAATTTTCCTATATAAATATATTGACAACAGCAATGGATGATTTCTTGGCATCACCAACCGTAGGGGTTTTGAAGTCTTTTAAAAAGACCGAACTGTTGGAAATATGCAGACATTTGGAGCTGACAGAGGTAAAACCAGCCATGCGAAAAGCAAGACTGGCTAGAGAGATAGTTGAATATTACATTGATGAAAATGTGTTTGCACCAGGAGATCTGGAACAGTTTCCAGTGGAAAATCCAAATATAGAAATGGAACTTAAATTAAAAATGCTAGAGATTGAAAGGGAGGAAAAAGAAAAACAAAGGCAGTTTGAGTTGGAAAAATTAGCAAGAGAAGAGAAAAAAGAAAGGGAGGAAAAAGAAAAACAAAGGCAGTTTGAGTTGGAAAAATTCGCTAGAGAAGAGAAGAAAGACAGGGAACAAAGAGAATTTGAGAGAGAGAAAGAGGAAAGAGCAGAAAGAGAGAGACAGAGACAGAGAGATTTTGAATTAGAGAAATTCGATAGAGAAGAAAGACTCCAAATGGAGCAACTAAAAATTAAAATTGAAACTAAAAATAAATTTTGTGCCAGTCAGGAGGTAAAACTGGTGCCTCCATTTTCAGAAAAGGATGTTGACAACTATTTCCAGTGTTTTGAGAAGGTAGCAAAGAGTTGCCAGTGGCCAAAGGAACACTGGCCTCTGATGTTGCAAACTGTCCTCAAGGGTAAAGCTCAACAAGCCTATTCGGCTTTGTCTGCAGATGATTCCTCTGATTATGAGGTTGTCAAAAAGGTTATTTTGAGAGCTTATGAGTTGGTTCCAGAGGCTTACCGACAGAAATTCAGAGGTCTGAAGAAATCTGAAAATCAGACTTATGTTGAATTTGCTAATGAAAAGCAGGTTTGCTTTGAGCGCTGGTGTACTTCTATGGAGGTCAAGGATGATTTCAACTCACTAAAAGAGATGGTGCTAGTTGAAGAATTCAAGAACTGTGTTAAAGATGATGTTAAGACCTACCTTAATGAGAAGCAAGCACTGAATTTGCAATCAGCTGCCAAATTTGCAGATGAATATGTTCTCACACATAAGTCCAAATTTCAGTCTAGCAGTAATAATAGATGGTCCCAATTTCAGAAAAAGGGTTATGGTGATACCCAAGATTCCTCACCCAAAGACAAAGACAAATCTGGTGATGGTGCTCAGAAATCCAGTAACAGGTCTGATCAAAGTGTGAAAGCTGACAGTGACAAAAGTGGTCTAGTTTGCAGTTATTGCAAGAAATCTGGTCATGTTACAACTAACTGTTGGTTCCTTAAAGCTAAGAAAGAAAAAGAAAAGGATACCAAACCAAATGCCTTTGTGAAAACAAGGTTAGAAACCCCTGTAGTAGATAACCGATCTGCTAAATTGCCTGCTTCTTGTGGGGCTAAAAAGCCTGATACAGCTGACTTCTTGAGGGAGGAATTTCTTCCATTTGTGTCAGAGGGATTTGTGGCTCTGAATGAGCATACTACTCCTGTCCCCATATATATCCTAAGGGATACCGGAGCTTCTCAGTCACTTTTGTTGATGGACTCCTTGGAGTTACGTGATGAGACCGCTTCAGGGGATTTCATACTTGTACAAGGTATTGAAGGGAGGACTGTATCTGTATCCCTGTGCTCTATATTCTTGAGGTCAGATTTAGTTACAGGACAGGTAAAGGTGGGACTTATGTCAAGTCTACCTATAAAGGGTGTTTCTCTGTTGCTAGGCAATGACCTGGCTGGGGGCAAAGTAGTTCCCCCTGTACATCTTACTTCACAGCCGAGCACTGAAGATGGGGATGAGGACCCATCTCTGTATCCTTCTTGCGCAGTGACTCGTGCTATGGCTAAGAAGGCTAAAGAAGATGATGATGTGGTGCCGTCCAGTACATTGAATAGTCAGGACTCAGGTGGTTCGCCTCATGACTCTGATTGGCCTACTATGGTTTCTCCGTTTGAGGACTTATCAGATACTTTTATCAGTTCTCTATTCAGCCAGCCGGATGGGTCTGGTGATTCTGATGTGTCTGGAGACTTGTCTCTGTCCAGAAAGCGGTTGATTGAGGAGCAAACTAATGATCCTGAAATTTGTGTACTAAAGAGGAGAGCCCTTCCTGATAAAGAAATAGACGCAGTTCCAGTTGGGTATTATCTCAAGGATGGTGTGTTGATGCGGAAGTGGCGCCCTCCTGATATCCCTGCCAATGCAGATTGGGCAGTGGTCAGGCAAATTGTTGTTCCGAAGGTCTACAGGAATGAGATCTTAATAATGGCTCATAGTCTACCTTTAGGAGGTCATCTTGGTGTTAACAAGACTGTTGATAAGATCATGAAACACTTCTTTTGGCCTGGGCTTCGGAAAGACGTTTCCAACTTTTGCAAAACCTGTCACACTTGTCAGGTAGTTGGAAAACACCAGTTAGACCCACCTGTAGCTCCATTGCAGCCTATCCCAGCATTTGGGGAGCCATTCTCTAGGGTCATTGTTGATTGCGTTGGTCCATTACCCAAGACTAGATCTGGAAATCAGTACTTGTTGACAATCATGTGTGCATCTACCAGATTCCCCGAAGCCATACCTCTACGTAACATCAAGGCAACTGCAATCTCGAAGGCTTTGATAAAGTTCTTCACGTTGTTTGGCCTTCCCAGGGAAATTCAGTCAGACCAAGGTAGCAATTTCACTTCAGGATTGTTTCAGCAGGTTGTGTATGAACTAGGTGCAAAGCAGATTCTTTCTAGTGCCTATCATCCAGAAAGTCAGGGTGCCTTAGAGCGGTTTCATTCCACTCTCAAGACAATGATGAGGACTTATTGTTATGACCATGAGAAAGACTGGGATGAAGGGGTTCATTTGCTGTTGTTTGCAGCTAGAGAAGCAGTGCAGGAGTCTACTGGATTCAGTCCATTTGAGCTAGTGTTTGGTCATGAAGTGAGAGGACCTTTGCTATTATTGAGTGAACAATGGCAAGAGAAAGAGCCGCATATCAGTCTGTTAGACTATGTTGGCAAGTTCAAGGAAAGATTGCGTGCAGCTTGTGACCTTGCCAACGAGAACTTGAAATCAAGTCAGGGAAAAATGAAAACTTGGTATGATCATAAGGCTAGAAGCCGTGAGTTTAAACCAGGAGAAAAGGTCCTTGTGTTGTTTCCCTTGCAGTCCAATCCATTGCAGGCTAGATTTCATGGTCCTTATGAAATTCTGACAAAACTCAATGATCTCAATTACATTGTGAAGACTCCAGATAGGAGAAAACCTAAACAATTGTGTCATATTAACATGCTCAAGCCTTATCATGACAGAAATGCTAGGGTTGCAGCTGTCACTTCAGATTCTCCAATGGTCGAAACGTGTGAAGATGAGGGGGAGTTTCAAGATTATGAACCAAGAATTAAAGCTGAAGTTCTTTCATGTAAATTGTCAAACACTGAAGTGTTGCAAAATCTTGATGTAAAACTCCAGCACTTAGAACCCTCACAGAGAGATCAGTTTGAAAGGTTGATCAAGAAATATGAGGATTTGTTTCCTGATGTTCCAAAGAGAGTTACTATAGCCTCTCATGATGTAGATGTTGGTGATGCCAAACCAATAAAACAGCATCCATACCGGATGAATCCTGAAAAGAGAAAGATTGCTGAGAAAGAGGTTGAGTACATGTTAAAACATGATATTATCAGACCCTCCAACTCCGATTGGAGTTCACCCTGTGTGCTAGTTCCAAAACCTGATGGAAGTACTAGATTCTGTACAGATTATCGCAAAGTAAATGCTGTAACTAGAACTGATGTGTTTCCAATACCTAGGATTGATGATTGTATTGATAGTGTAGGGCAAGCAAAGTTTCTGACCAAGATTGATTTATTGAAGGGTTATTGGTGTGTGCCTTTAACTGAGAGGGCCAAGAGCATCTCTGCTTTTGCCACACCATCTGGATTGTACCAGTATGAAGTCCTACCCTTTGGCATGAAAAATGCCCCAGCCACGTTCCAAAGGATGATACAGTCTACAATCGCCGGATTGCCCCACACGGGTGCGTACATCGATGACCTGATCACATGGAGTGACTCCTGGGAAGAACATCTAAAAGATGTAGAGACGTTGTTCCAGCGCCTGACCCAGGCTAACCTGACTGTTAACCTGAACAAGAGTGACTTTGGTTGTGCTACTGTCACCTATCTTGGCTACGTCATAGGCCAGGGTAAGGTGGCACCCATAAATGCTAAAGTCCAAGCCATCATGGACTTTCCAGTTCCTGACAACAAAAAAGCTTTGCGCCGCTTCCTTGGAATGATCGGGTACTACCGCAAGTTCTGCAAGAACTTTGCTGAGATTGCTCTCAGTCTAACTAACCAACTGAAGAAAGGCGTAAAGTTCACCTGGGATGATGCATGCCAGAGAGCCTTCGATCACCTGAAGTCTCTGCTGTGTCACTTCCCCGTGCTCAAATCTCCTGACTTCAACAAACCGTTCTCCATCGCGGTCGATGCTAGCGACCAAGCTTGTGGATCTGTGCTCCTACAGAGAAGTGACTCTGATGACATTGAGCATCCCGTGGCATACTTCTCCAGGAAGTTCAATCGCCACCAAAGGAACTATTCCACAATAGAGAAGGAACTGTTGGCTCTGGTCCTTTCTTTACAACACTTTGAGGTTTATGTTTGTACAGGACAAAAGCCAATGATTGTGTACACTGACCACAATCCGTTAATGTTTTTGAGTAAGATGAAAAACAAGAATCGGAGATTGTTGAATTGGAGTTTGATTTTACAGGAGTTTGACTTGGAAATTAAGCATGTGAAGGGTACAGACAATGTAATTGCTGATTGCTTATCTCGTGTTTGAATATGTATATATATATATATATATCCTGTGTTTATTTGAATATTGTATGATATGTATATATAGACAAGTGTTCACTTAACCATTTTGTATTGAAAAGAAAAATTTTGCCTTTATGAGTCAAAATTTTTCCCTTTTGGAATGGAGGTGTAATGTGAATATAGGCCACTAGATGGCAGTATTTACCTTTTTTTTGTTAAGCTCAGACTGCAGTCATGTTTAGACATGTCCTGGACATGTCTGGGGCAAGTCTCAGAAAATTAAAAAAAAGAGGTCTAAATGTGGGTGGGGTCTGCAAAAGAGTATATAAGGAAAAGAATTGAGACAATAAAGTAGTAGGAGAAATTGCAAGAAGATGACCAGACCTGTCATTTTGTTCAAGACCTGTGCAGTTTCTGTTGTGGATTTTTTTTCACCCAGGACATCACCAAGCCACCCCAACAAAAGGGACTGTAAATATTTCTGTTTTTGTTTTATTCAATCTTGGTCTTAGTTGTTAGTTAGTTGTTATTGTCTTTGTCTGTTTAATTAAAATGTGCTTTAGTTGTTAAAACTGTGTTTGTCATCCCTTGCTGTTGCTGTTGTGTTATAAATGTAATAACAAATTGGGGCCATAACAATGGGAAGACACTTTCTTTTCGTTGACTGCTGTGTGTGTGTGTCTTCGTTTGAAATGATGAATGATGCCTCATTCTGTCCAATTTTCTCTGCCCATGTCTGCTGTCCTGTGATGTCGCCTCACTAAAGGGACACAGTGTGGCCTAATGAGCCAATTTAACGCAAATCTGTCCGTTTCTCTGCCTGTCTGATCTCCGTCTGTCTCGCCCTCTCTCTGTACCTGACAACTATCTCTTCCCCCCCCTCTCTCCCCCCCCTCTCTCCCCCCCCCTCTCTCCCTCTCTCTCTCTCCCTCCCTGTAATGAGCGTCCCTCTCTCGCTCTCACCGTACCGCTGTGAGTCACTCTGATCCCCTGGTTTCTGAGAGGAGTCTCAGGTTTTCGTTGCCGTGCGTGAGCTTCTCTTTGGCCTTGTAGGTAATCCTTCCCGTCACAAACAGGAGGCTGGGATTGTGCCTCATGCACTCAGCATCTCAGTGTCGTGTTTTAACCCTTTCATAACCAGGCCTGGAGCTAATTCTAACTCAGGACGACCCTGGAGAAAATGCCAGAGACGACAGCTGCTATTGGAGCGAACGGAGAGTGAAGCTACTGGAGCGGTTTGGTCTGAAGGGCCCGTTTCACTCGCATCAGAAACTGCACAGATACACGGAGAACCTTGTGAAACATCATCCATCTACGATTCAACCATGCGCCACGTGTGTTTTAACCTAATTACATATATTCACCACATTTAAACCGTACATTTTCACGTATGGCACTGCTGCTTACAAATCCAGCGACGCGCTCGTTTCTAAGATGGTTTTCAGAGGAATGCGACTGACACTCATTTATAATTCAGAGCAGGGGAGAGCGATGCAGAGACTGATTATTTTCTAAATTATGCCAGTATCTTGTGTGAGAGCTTCTTATCGGTTGGAAATTTCCCTCATCCTGTCAGTAGACTCTTATATTGCACTAAAGCAAGGAATCTCTGTCAGTATGCATGTGTGTGTGTATGTATGTATGTACAGCGCCCTCCATATTTATTGGTATCACTGGTTTAGATGTGTTCTTTAACGTCTAATAAATTCAGTTTTTTTCTAAATAATATAGGACCGCATTGAAAATAAGAGGAAAATCCAACCTTTAATTCAAGTGCATTTATTCATTGGGGAAAAAATCCCACATTAAGAAATAATTCTTCTACATCAAATCATGTGTGCCACAATTATTAGTACCCCTGATGTTAATACTTTGTACAACCCCCTTTTGCCAACAAAACAGCACCTAATCTTCTCCTATAATGTTTCACAAGATGGGAGAATACAGAAAGAGGGATCTTTGACCATTCCTCTTTGCACAATCTCTCTAAATCATCCAGTGACCTGGGTCCTCTCCTCTGCACTCTCCTCTTCAGCTCACTCCACAGGTTTTCAATGGGGTTGAGGTCTGGGGACTGAGATGGCCATGGGAGGAGCTTGATTCTGTGTCTGGTGAACCATTTCTGTGTAGATTTTGCCACATGTTTAGGGTCATTATCTTGCTGAAAGACCGAGTGACGACCCATCTTCAGCTTTTGGGCAGAGGCCACCAGATTTGATTGAAAATGTCCTGGTATTTCAAAGCGTTCACGATGTCATGCACCCTAACAAGGTTCCCAGGGCCTCTGGAAGAGAAACAGGCCCACAGCATCACTGATCCACCCCCATACTTCACAGTGGGCATGAGGTGCTTTTCTGCATACTCATCTTTTGTGTTCCGCCAGACCCACTTAGAGTGTTTGTTGCCAAAAAGCTCTATCTTGGTCTCATCTGACCAAAGCACACAGTCCCAGTTGAAGTCCCAGTACCGCTTAGACGTTTGCGTTTATGATTGTGAGTGAGAAAAGGTTTTTCCCGTGCATGCCTCCCAAACAGCTTGTTGGCATGTAGATGGCGCCTGATGGTTGTTTTTGAGACTTTGTGACCCCAAGATGCTACCATTTGTTGCAATTCTTTAACAGTGAGCTTTAGAGAACTTTTCATTTCTCTTACCATCCTCCTCACTGTGCGTGGTGGCAAAATAACCTTGCGTCCTCGTCCAGGCTTGTTTGCCTCTGTTCCTGTTGTTTTAAACTTCTTAATGATTCCTCTGACAGTAGATATGGGCAGGTGCAGGCGAGTGGCTATTTTCTTGTAGCCATTGCCTGACTTGTGAAGGTTGACACACATCTGCCTTACTTGAATGGTGTGTTCCTTTGTCTTTCCCATGTTGAAGAGTGGATAAGAGAAATGGCCTCTGTGTCACATCATATTTATACCCCAGGGAAACAGGAAGTGATGAATTAGTAATTAAATTACATATTCATTCCTAGATACTCTGATCAACGTTTTAAACTACTGTAGAAATGACAGAAATACTTCAATTACATTTATATCCTAGGAATTGTTAAGGGTGCCAATAATTGTAGAGCAGGTGGTTTTATGAAAAATAATTATTTCTTAGTCAGGGATTTTTTTTCCCCCTTAAAATTCACTTGAGTTGAAGGTTACATTTTTCTACGATTTTCAGTGTTGATCAAAAATGAAAAAAATATTGTTGCGCTCAAGATGTAGATTCATTTCTTCAGGTGCGTAAAACCAATGAATGAAAGAAGGATGGAGTAATTGGTGTGCACTCTGAACAAAAAAGAAGTCTTAGCAAAAAGAAGCAACTTTAATGTGGCACCACCTTATTGTTTTCACAATTTTCAGTGTAAAAGCCTGCTTCTGCAATGAAAAATGTTATTTTTTTTAAGGCTTTTAACACATCTTAACCAGGGGTGCCAATAATTATGGAGGGCGCTGTATGTATGTATGTGTGTCTTTCATATATCTTGACAGCGTTCCCCTAATCAATTTGAAACATGGCAGGTTCATTACTGAGGACCCAAGGAAGTGCGGTGTTGAGTGCGAAGATGTTTCCCTGAGTGATTCTCGAGGAATCGAAAAAGCTGCGCGCTCCAGTACCGCACAAGCAGGAATGGAACAGGCATCTCGCTAGTAAATTTTAAAAAAGCTGTAAGTCCTGTATTTAACGTGGGCGAATCGTGTGTGTTTATGCCCCTCGTGTCGACAGCCCTCTCTGTGGTGTTATTTTGGAGTTATGGAATAACATGACCCCGCAGAGCAGAGTGCAGCGGGTCTCTGCTGCGTGTTGGTGCTCCGTCGTAAATCCAGCTCACAGCTGCGCACGGGGACCAGTGCTGTCCGCTCCAGGAGTCGGCTCTAAACATCCTGTCGTGTTTTAACTCCACCTGCAAACTAGCAAAGCGGATTTTACCCATCGGCTCCGGGCTCTTGGCTGAATAATTGTGCCAATGAGTGAATCCCGGTGGTGGGATTATGGGGGGGGGCTTTCTGAGTCTGGATTCTGTCCTTTGGTGGGATTACACTGCAGGACATGGGTTCACTGCAGGACACTGATAAATGTTGGGCAGGGGGTGAGAGTGGTGGGTTTATAAATATCTCTCCCTGCCTTTGTTATTTCATCTCACCCCCCCCTCTCTCCGCCTAATTTCTCAGATAAGCGCGAGTCTGTCGGAGATTAGGCTTGGCTATGTGTGAGGCATGTTAGCCTCCCAGGTAGCCGCTGTGCGTGGTTGCGCGTTCAGTGCTCCACTCGCTCTGGGCTTTCACTCTGCGACACGCCTGACGCATCGAGCAGCTCATTCCAGTCGGTATCATGCTTTTAAATGTGTTCTTTTGAAATTGAAGTCTTAAAGATTAATTAATTTCTATTTCATTTGGAGAAAAAAAAGAAATTTAACGCACAAAAGGAAACAGAAATGTCAAAGAATCATTGCGAGGCTTTGTGCGTGCATTTTTTCTCCTTCTTTAAAAGGAGTTTGCACTCGTCACTTCACAGGATTGTGAGGGGGCAGATATTGGGCCCTGTGGGGCCAGCCTTCCCTGTGCCTTAGATGACACTCACCCTCGGCTGCCTCTGTTTCCTAATCACGGCCTGGCCCTTTCTTTGGAGTGATGCCACCTGTCGTGATTGTTATTTGCACCTCCTGTCTTTGTGGGAGAGTAACTTCTGTCTACCATCCATCTGTCTGTCCATCTATCCTTCACTAACCTGTCTATCAGCCTGTGTTTTTGTGTACTGAGGTGCCACTTTATTTAAATGATCTGATTACCAGTTTGCATGTGATTTGCTATCAGCGTATCCATGTCTTCAACTGTCAATCACTCTGTGCCATCAGTCTGTTTGTCCCTGTACACATCTGTCAGTTAGTCTTTCACTTGTTCCTGAATCTGTGAAAAACTCTGTTTTTACCATTCTACAACCCCAATTCTGAAATAGTTGGGACAAAATTGTGAATATAAAGCAATGACATTCAAATCACACCAGCCAGTATTTTATTCACAATAGAACAGAGATTGCATAGCAAATGTTGAAAGTCAAAAATTTTGCAATTTTATCCACAAAATGAGCTCATTTCAAATTTGGTGGCTGCTACAGGTCTCAAAAAAGTTGGGACAGGGGCCTGTTTTCTATGGTGTAGCATCCCCTCTTCTTTTTAACACAGAGTGGAGGCGTCTGGGCATTAAGGAGACAAGTTTGTTGAGTTTTGTGAGGTACGGTTCTGGAACCAAATGCGAGACCAGGAAGTTACAGCAAAAGTGGGTTTTATTGAAGTTGGGGGGTAAACC
This sequence comes from Gymnothorax reevesii, assembly GCA_029721435.1. Lineage (NCBI taxonomy): Eukaryota > Metazoa > Chordata > Actinopteri > Anguilliformes > Muraenidae > Gymnothorax > Gymnothorax reevesii. The sequence continues at coordinate 54,102,703 of CM056590.1, forward strand.
CCCACAGGGCAGAAGGCAACGGTACAAAGTCCACAATCCAAAATCAGATTCCCAGGGACCTAATCCAAACTTTACACAGGGCAGCAACACACAACTCAGTCGGGCAAAACAGGTACAGTGCACAGGCAGATAAGTATCAAAGACATAGCCAAAATCAGAATCGGGGACATTCCAGTCCAAGAGTACAAGGCGTCAACAATCACAGCACAGGGAAAACGTTCTGACAAGAGCTGAGAGTGAAATGATTGCTTAAATAAACGTAAGAAAAGTCACATGCTATGATAGGGAACAGGTGAGCTGGATCAGACTAATTACAAATGAGTAAAAATGAAGAGGGTCCTGATTATAAGAAATTGGCAAAAGCCAAAACGCGGACAGGGATCACAGAGACAGCCTACTGACAAACACACGGCTCCGGTTAGGGAGTTCTAACGTGCACAGAGTGAGAGGCAGAACAGTGATTAGCAAGATGCAGAAAATCTGCTGAAACACAACAAAGTAAATTGATTGAAGGCAAGGGGCGGAGACTAGAGCAGAGCGAGTGCTGAGAGCTCGTTAGTCAATTGGTAACGTGCCGCTATACAGTCCCTAGTGCTTGTTAGTAAGTTAGTACTATAAACGATGTTCATCATGGTTAGTAAGTTTTACTAAAACAACAAACTGTTAGCATTGTTTATAATATAGAAAAGCAAGGTGAAGGAAGTAAAAGAGATTGGAAAGAATGGTTGAAATCCCAGAAACCATGAAATCACCCAAAAGTGTGGCACACAATACTGGGGCAGTGAGCGATCACATGACAAAAGACCAGAGGGGGGGAGACAAAGTGCAATGTGCGGTATGAGACAAAACATGGACCGGAAGATAACTGCTGGAGTGGAATATGACAGAACAGACAGAGACAAGGCAAAAACAAGACATGGCATGGAATCCCAAAACACAATACAAATCATGGTGAGGCAAAGCAGAATAATAAACAGTCATGGCAAACAAGGCAGAATCACAACGAAAACATGGTCAGGCAGAACAGGATCATCAGTTTAGCCATTGAAATTTGATCCCATTCTTGTTTAATACAGGCTTTCAGCTGCTGGAGAGTTTTGGGTCTCCTTTGACGCTCTTTTTGTTTAATTATGCAGGCAGGCCAGTTCAGCACACGGACTCTTCTTCAAAAGTACTATGAAACCATGCTGTTGTAATAGCTGCAGTATGTGGTTGTCTGGAGGGGAACATACACTCCTGATCAAAATCTTAAGACCAGTTAAAAAATTGCAAGAATTTACGTTTTGCACTGTTGTATCATAAGAAGGTTCTAAGTAGAGTTTCAAAATGCAAAAAGAAGAAATGTGAGCAAGAGACTAAATGTTTTGAGCAGGCAATTTATTGAAAAGAACAATTTAACTAAAATAGGCTGTTCATCAGCTGATCAAAAGTTTAAGACCATAGCTCAAAAAAACCCCTAAAACAGAAATTAAAGTCTCAAAAACAGACTCAGTAATGAGTAGCTCCACCATTATTGTTGATCACTTCAAAAATTCGTGTTGGCATGCTTGATGCGAGTGTTTCCAAAAGGCTTGTAGGAATGTTGCTCCAAGTGGTGAAGATGGCTTCACGAAGGGCATCCACTGTCTGGAACTGATGTCCATTTTTGTAAACTTCCCTTGCCATCCATCCCCAAATGTTCTCAATTGGATTTAGATCAGGGGAACATGCAGGATGATCCAAAAGAGTGATGTTATTCTCCTGAAAAAAATCCTTTGTCAGACGGGCATTGTGAATTGCAGCATTGTCCTGCTGAAAGACCCAGTCATCACCACACAGACGAGGGCCCTCAGTCATGAGGGATGCCCGCTGCAACATCTCCACGTAGCCAGCTGCTGTTTGACGCCCCTGCACAACCTGGAGCTCCATTGTTCCATTGAAGGAAAAAGCACCCCAGATGATGATGGCGCCCCCTCCGCTGTGCCATGTTGAAAAAATCTCAGGTGGCATCTCCTTGTCATGCCAGTAGCGTTGGAAGCCATCAGGACCATCAAGGTTAAATTTTTTCTCATCAGAGAATAAAACTTTCTTCCAACTTTGAATGTCCCATGTTTGGTGCTCCCTTGCAAAGGCCAAACGGGCAATTTTGTGGCGTTGAAGGAGACGTGGCCTTTGAAGACGTTTTTTGTTTTTGAAGCCGTTCCTTTGCAGATGCTGTCTGATGGTTATTGGGCTGCAGTCAGCACCAGTAATGGCCTTAATTTGGGATGAGGATCGTCCCGTGTCTTGACGGACAGCCATTCGGATCCTCCGGCTCAGAGCCGGTGAGATTTTTTTGGGTCTACCACTTGATTTTTTTGTTCCATAAACCTCAGGATCTTTTAAGAAATGCAAAATGACTGTCTTACTGCGTCCAACCTCAGCAGCGATGGCACGCTGTGAGAGGCCTTGTCTATGCAGCTCAACAATCCTGCCACGTTCGAAGGCAGTGAGTTTTTTTGCTTTTCCCATCAAGAGGTCTTGACAGTGTGATTACTTGACAGAAAATGACATGGAATCCAAATTTTTTCCACAGATTTGGGCTTTTAAAGGATGTGGTCTTAAACTTTTGATCAGCTGATGAACAGCCTATTTCAGTTAAATTGTTCTTTTCAATAAATTGCCTGCTCAAAACATTTGGTCTCATGTTCCCATTTCTTCTTTTTGCATTTTGAAACTCTACTTAGAACCTTCTTAAGATACAACAGTGCAAAATGCAAATTCTTGCAATTTTTTAACTGGTCTTAAGATTTTGATCAGGAGTGTATGTTGCTCTAAAACCTTTATATACCTTTCAGCATTCATGGTGCTTTTTAAAACATGTAAGTGTCCCACACCATATGCACTAATGCATCCCCATACCATCAGAGATGCTGGCTTTTGAACTGAACGCTGATAACAGGAGGGGTGGTCTTTCTCCTCTTTAGCTGGGATGACTCAACGCCCATGACTTCCAACAAGAATGTCAAAATTTGGACGGGTCTAACCACAGGACACTTAGCCACTTTGCTACAGTCCATTTTAAATGAGCCTTGCCCCACACAACACTGCGGCGCTTCTGGATCATGCTCAACAATGGCTTCCTTTTTTTATGATTAGAGATTTAGGTGGCATCTGTGGATGGCACAGCGGACTGTGTTTACAGACAGTGGTTTCTTGAAGTATTCCTGGGCCCATTTAGTAATGTCAATGACAGAATCATGGTGGTGAGTGATGCAGTGGTGTCTGAGGGCCCAAAGATTACGGGCATCTAGTAAAGGTCTTTGGCCTTGTCCCTTATGCCAGAGATTTTTCCAGTTTCTCTGAATCTTTTGATGATGTTGTGCACTGTCAATGATGAGACCTTCAAAGCCTTTGCAATTTGATGTTTTTTAAGTTTTCCACTATTTTTTTACACAAGCCTTCACAGGTTGGAGAGCCTCTGGCCATCTTTACTTCTGAGAGACTCAGCCTCTCTAAGACGTCCCTTTTATAGCCAATCATGTTACACACCTGATGCCAGTTAACTTAATTACTTGCTAAATGCTCTTTCTGCTCATTCTCATATATTAATTGCTTTTTCAGCCCTTTTTTGCCTGTGTCCCAACTTTTCGGAGACCATTTTGTGGATAAAAATGTAAAATATATCAGTTTCAACATTTGAATTGTTATCTAAGTTCTATTGTAAATAACATTGGCTCATGTGATCTGAAAGTCATTGCATTTTGATTTTATTCACAATTTACACTTCGTCCCAACTATTTCGGAATTGGGGTCGTATAAATACAGTTTCGCTTGAAAGTTTGTGAACCCTTTAGAATTTTCTAGATTTCTGCATAACTATGACCTAAAACATCATCAGATTTTTACACAAGGCCTATAAGTAGATAAAGAGAACCCAGTTCAACAAATGAGACAAAAATATTATACTTGGTTATTTATTTATTGAGGAAAATGATCCAATATTACATATCTGTGAGGGGCAAAAGTATGTGAACCTTTGCTTTCAGTATCTGGTGTGACCCCCTTGTGCAGCAATAACTGCAACTAAACATTTCCTGTAACTGTTGATCAGTCCTGCACATCGGCTTGGAGGAATTTTAGCCCATTCCTCCATACAGAACAGCTTCAACTCTGGGATGTTGGTGGGTTTCCTCACATGAACTGCTCGCTTCAGGTCCTTCCACAACATTTCGATTGGATTAAGGTAAGACTTTGACTTGGCCATTCCAAAACATTAACTTTATTCTTCTTTAACCATTCTTTGGTAGAACGACTTGTGTGCTTAGGATTGCTGTCTTGCTGCATGACCCACCTTCTCTTGAGATTCAGTTCATGGACAGATGTCCTGACATTTTCCTTAAGAATTTTTAGGTATAATTCAGAATTCATTGTTCCATCAATGATGGCAAGCTGTCCTGGCCCAGATGCAGCAAAACAGGCCCAAACCATGATACTACCACCACCATGTTTCACAGACGGGATAATGTTCTTATGCTAGAATGCAGTGTTTTCCTTTCTCCAAACATAACACTTCACATTTAAACCAAAAAGTTCTATTTTGGTTACATCTGTCTACAAAACATTTTTCCAATAGCCTTCTGGCTTGTCCATGTGATCTTTAGCAAACTGCAGATGAGCAGCAATGTTCTTTTTGGAGAGCAGTGGCTTTCTCCTTGCAACCCTGCCATGCACGCCATTGTTGTTCAGTGTTCTGTTGATGGTGGACTCATGAACATTAACATTAGCCAGTGTGAGAGAGGCCTTCAGTTGCTTAGAAGTTACCCTGGGGTCCTTTGTGACCTCGCCGACTATTACACGATTTGCTCTTGGAGTGATCTTTGTTGGTCGACCACTCCTGGGGAGGGTAACAATGGTCTTGAATTTCCTCCATTTGTATACAATCTGTCTGACTGTGGATTGGTGGAGTCCAAACTCTTTAGAGATGGTTTTGTAACGTTTTCCAGCCTGATGAGCATCAACAACGCTTTTTCTGAGGTCCTCAGAAATCTCCTTCGTTCGTGCCATGATACACTTCCGCAAACATGTGTTGTGAAGATCAGACTTTGAAGATAAATCCCTGATCTTTAAATAAAACAGGGTGCCCACTCACACCTGATGGTCATCCCATTGATTGAAAACACCGGACTCTAATTTCACCTTCAAATGAATCACTAATCCTAGAGGTTCACATACTTTTGCCCCTCACAGATATGTAATATTGGACCATTTTCCTCAATAAATAAATGACCAAGTATAATATTTTTGTCTCATTTGTTTAACTAGGTTTTCTTTATCTACTTTCAGAACTTGTGTGAAAATCTGATGATGTTTTAGGTCATATTTATGCAGAAATACAGAAAATTTTAAAGGGTTCACAAACTTTCAAGCGCCACTGTATATGCTTCCAACTGCCTGCTCCAGTCATGTATTCATTTACTCATTTATTTTTGAGTAATTTTGCATGGTTAGGTCCTATCGTCCTCCGATTCGAAGTGCATGAAGTCTGATGTTCTAAAGATGGCTGACGGCAGTTCCTTCCCTGTGATCTTTGTCTCAGCATCATGTGGTTCAGCAGCTTGTTTTATTCAGGTCATTTGTTGCTTTCATTGCTATTCAATTCAACCTTCAGAAAGGTTGCGGCATGAGGACTGACCTTTTGGGTGTGTTACTGTGCAAGGCCTCGTTTCAGCGCAGGCTCCGTTCGGGGGCTCGGCCTGCGGGTCGGCACGAGGTCACTCTGACGCTGCTTCCAGCCCCCTTAGGGTTCGTTGGTGGGCAGGGAAGCAATTCTGCTATTTCTGTTCTGCACGTGTCTGCATATCGTCCTGCGGCCTCAAATTTTGGTCTGGAGGGGGTTTTTCTCCATTGGGCCTGTGTAGTGTTCAGATCTTCCTGCATAAAATGTTTTCAGGTCTTTTCCAGTTACTGGGCGCTGAACTGTATTTACTGAATGATTGGTATAATTTTTGTTTGATTAATGGACCTGTGGAGTAACCTGCTATCTGTTTTGTAAGTGTCAGCATTAATAATGTGCTTGAGTCTGTATGAAACCAGTTTTAAGTTTGATTGACATTGCATACGCAGTGATTGCGCATTGGGCAGCAGGTCTGAAATTGTGGCCTTCTGATGACGGCTCGAGATTCCAGCCTCTCGGCATGATTAGACTTCTCAGCTAACGTGTGCTACACAGATCCGCCCTCCATCTCCCCCAGCCCACATTGACCTCGATACCCTCCGCCGGGTCGGTCTCTGGGGCGAAAGCCGTTAAACACACCTCCTCAGCGATGCTAGCAGCTTCATTAACCACAACTGTCGAGGGCACTCAAAAAATGATGCAATGAGCAGCAGATGCTTTGGTAGGGTATTTATTCTTTGACGCAATCATGCTTGACTGGTAACTAAGAAAGAGGAAACACATAATGGCCTTGTAAGTAAAAAAGGTAAATAATAATCGAATTTGGCAAAATATCTCCCCTTCAATAAGTTTATACAAACGGACTGTTGAAATACAAAATTATTTACAACATAACTATAACATAATACATCTATGACATAACACATTACAGACAAACCAAACCACAATGGTCCTTCTTTACAGAAAATCTAATACAACTAATTTAAACATACAATAACCACACACCTGACATACTCACAAGAAATGTTTGAAGTTTCCACTCATCTCAAAGCTCTGAAGCTCAGGAATACTGGCATGAATGACAGCAAACTAAAAACAATTTGTGCTTGTTCATTCCCTTGAACATTACACATATATCACTCACTGCATGCAACTTGGACAATAGCAATTTAATTCATATAAGCTTGAGAAAGAGGAAACGTACTTTAACTAACACCAATTATCACATGACAAACAGTTAGAACTCCATCTCAACACAACTTTAATCTTTGTCCAGAGCACCTCATATCATTTCCAGGATAAAATGTCTGAACTTCCACGAGTCCACGAGAAACAGCCTGTACGTCTCCTCACTCGTGCATCGGGAAAATATGCAATTTCCTGTTCTTCTCTCGTCTCATCCTTCCATTCTCCTCTCTCGCTTTCCTCTTTTTCTCTCCCCCTAGTTGTTCCCTCTAAATCGACCGAGGCATTCCTGACTGAAGCCTCTCTCCGGTGATCTCGATGTGAAGATAGCATCTCTGCTTCACCGAGACTGGAACATTAGAGAGAAAACCAGCGGAGGTGTGAGGAGGGCTCTGATTTTTATTCCCCCCCGTTGCTTCCGCATTTTGCGACAGTAGCGGAGCACAATACTGGGGCGATAACCTCTCACCCCCTGATGGACTCAAGTGGGGCTTTAAGAAGGCTTTATGACCTCGGCATCGAACAGAGGGTTGTGTCGCACAACATTTTACTGGAGTCTGCATATGCTAAAAATGTTGAAGTATCGTGCTTAAAAAATGACACCCTGGTTTGCAGTATGTGTGTAAGTGCTACACATTTATCTTCAGCAGCCATGCAAAACCTTTTCTCAATACTTTTTTAATGTAATGTGTAATGTTTTATTTGACTGAGTCCTGACAGTGCGGAGCGGCAGGTGATAATTTGGTGGATTTCTGGGATGATTTAGTTTAATTTGAGCCGAGAGGACGGCACTACACGCCAATGGCGCGACTCCCTCGGGTTTCCTCCCCGTTACCTGTGCTGCCGAAAACGACCACACACACGCCTGCAGGCTGTGCTGCCAGGCAACCAGAGAGATTAAACGCTTCATATCTCAAATACATTTTTCCTTTCCCTAATATCCCCTCGTTCCCTGTTTCCCTGACTTTGATGGAGGATCAGAACAACCCCGTCTTTCATCACCAAATTCTGCCCCACCTCACCTGCCAGAAAAATGAAAAACTAATTTCTCTGTCTGTGTCCAATGGGAAGAGGATAATTACACAATTAGGACTTTAAAAGCGGCTTCAAAGAGTAAATAAGCGTGAAGACAAATAAATCGGCAAATGGCACAAAATGTGGGGCTGTTTTTCTATGAATGTTAATCCACACAGGCTTTTTAATCTGACATGCGCACACACGCGCGCACACACACACGCACGCACACCCACACCCACACGCACACATACGCACGCACGCACGCACACACACACACACACACACGCACTTGCACACACACGCACACACACACACACACACACATACACACACACACGCACACACACACACGCACACACACACACACGCACACGCACACACGCACACACACTTGTTGCAGAGAAGGCTTTTGTGGCTTGTGCTGTGGATGTGGACCGTTATTCACTGGGCCACTTAATCGCCAGCTCTCTGTGCCTGTAGGGGCAGCACAGTGGCACAGTGGGTAATGCCGTGAGATGATTGTGGGTTTGAATCCAGCCTGGGGCCTTTCTGTGTGGAGTGGTGCGTTTCCCTCGTGTTCTTGTGGGTCTCCTGCAGGTGATCTGGTTTCCGCCCTCTTCGCAAAGGCATGCATGTCTGGCTTATCGGAGATTCTTAACCCTTTCACCGCCGTGGGCAACTATAGTTGATGATGTAAAATGTATTCAGCGCTCAAAGCGTTAAACAACACATACATACAAGTACCTGAGTGAATAGTTTAATAAGATTCCTATGCTGTTTAATGACGTATGACTCAGGAAAGATGCAAAACGAGGTGCTAAAAGTGCCATTAAACCATAAATATGCAAGCATGCTGCAGTGTAGGTAATGGGCATGGACAAAATGTATGTGGACTCTCTTTGCTCTGGGCTGTTTTTCTTGGTTCAAGCAAAGCCTCTTGGTTCTGCTGGAGGGAAAACTTGATGCTTCATGTTCATCATACATGACTTTCCAGAAGATTCTGTACCTCTGAAAGCTTATCTCAGCAGCGTGACCCTGATACACACGTGAGGTTCTTTCCTGGTTTGTTGTGTTCGGTGCTGATTTGCTGACCAGCTCTGTTTCCTGCCCTCTGCCCAATAAAATCACCTCACAGCAGCTGACCTGGGTTTTCTCTCGCTGAGGTTAATACTGGGGTTTTTATGTCAGGTGTGTTCAGATAATTCAGGGTGAAGATGCCGCCTTCTTTCACTTTTTCTGTTAATTCCTTCCTTTTTCTGATCTCAGTATTTCTCAGGTATTGAATGTCTGTCGCTCCTGTCCTGACTGATATTGCGGTCTGTCGGTTTGTCTGTCCGTGTCCGTCAGGATGATAACTGGGGCGAGACGACGACGGCGGTGACGGGCACATCGGAGCACAGCCTGTCGCAGGAGGACATCGTGCGCGTGTGTAAGGACCCAGACGAAAGGGGCGTGGCTCGCAGGTGCCGGCGGTACCTGGGCGTGGCAGTGGGAGTGGTTTTGGGCGTGCTGGTCCTGCTCACGCCCCTGGCCTTCCTGACGCTGCCGCAGGCGCTGTGGGCCGATCAGCTGGAGCCGTGCGGGACGGCCTGCGAGGGCCTCTTCATCTCCGCAGCCTTTAAGCTGCTCATCCTGCTGATGGGCGTGTGGGCGCTGTTCCTTCGGCCGCCTCGCGCCGGCCTGCCGCGTGTCTTCCTGTTCCGCGCTCTGCTGGCTGTACTGGTGCTCTTACTACTGCTATCCTACTGGCTCTTCTACGGAGTGCGCATCCTGGATACACAGGTGTGTGTGTGTGTGTGTGTCTGTGTGTTAATGTGTGCATGTGTGTTGTGTGTGTGTGTGTGTGTGTGTCTGTGTTTGTGTGTGTCTGTCTCTGTGTCTGTTTGTGTGTGTGTGTGTGTGTGTTTGCATGTGTGTTTATACATGTGTGCATTAATTCTCCCTCCCTCCACCACAGGACAGGAATTATCAGGGTATAGTGCAGTACGCCGTGTCTCTGGTCGACTCCCTGCTGTTCGTTCATTACCTGGCCGTTGTCCTTCTGGAGCTCAGACACCTGCAGCCCTGCTTCAGCGTGTGTGTGACGCGCTCCACCGACGGAGAGACCCGTCACTACAGCCTGGGACAGCTCAGGTAATGTACAGCTGCGGAGGGGGAGGCATTTCTCACACCCCCTCCCCCTTCTCCTGTGTCTGAGCCTGTCTCCACACCACACCCTCCCATTTCCCTCCAAAACCCCCCGCAGCTCATTCATTGGTTTTTCCCCTCTATTCATTCTTCTGCGTCCAATCAGCATGGACTCAGTGCTGAGGTGTACTGCCCACTTTGTTCTAGCATAAATTTTCGAGTGACCTTTCTTGGGGCCTTTTTTTCTGGTTCAGATATCAACAGTCTGTTTGTATCGGTTGCTCAATTATCTTCATACAAATTGAACTGAGAAAGAAATTGGCTGAAAAACCGTAGCCTTCGCGGTTTGCTTCCATGTGAAGCGTACTTTGCGAGAGCTGGTGTTGTTGGTTATGTAGGTACAGAGTTGTTGTACATCAGCCATATACCTTCAGGCACAGTTATACACACAGTGAGTCTGTGACAATGGGAGTCACATGGTCCCATGGATCGCGTGTCCCAGGCAACAATGGTATTGGAGCCTCATGTTGAGTTCGGGGGTGTGGCTTCCTGTGTGTGAGCTCACTGGAATGTTTAAGCGTGACATCAGCACCGCATCGCCTTTGATCCACGCTGTATGATCTCTATAACACAATGAACCCCGCCCCCCACTTCTGTCTTAAAGGGGTAGTACCCTCAACACTCATTTTGCTGTGATGTGTTTTAACATCCATTTAAAAATGGAAATGGCCTTTTACCCAGACAGAATAGGTCCTATTTTAGAATTTTATTATCTTGAGAACTATTTAGTAAAAGAAATACTAACCCTGGCTGTTCCTTCATCACTGATTGAAGGATTCATTTGAGCACAGCTTTGAATTCACCCACGTGCATACGCACACACACACTCTCACACACACACACGCGCACACACACACTCTCACTCGCACACACACCTACACATACACTCTCTCATACATCTCTCTCTCACACACTCAGACACAACAATATATTTTGTTTAAAAATACAACGTAAATATAACCTTTGAAATGTAAAGCTAATGCTAATGAAATGAATTGTAAATGGGTAAGATACCTGTGCGTCTCTCTCTCTCTCTCTCTCTCCCCCACAGTATCCAGCGAGCTGCCCTGAGTATTTTAGAGAAATACTACCGGGACTTCCCCGTCCATAACCCCGCCCTGCTTACCGCTGCCAAATCCCGCGCTGCCAAACACCTGGCCGGCCTCAAGGTCTACAATGTGGATGGTGAGTCCAGCTCTGCCTGAGGGGTCGGGGGGCGGGGGTGGGGGGGGGGGGGGGTATAAGGTGGTTTACACACTCTGTCCTGCACTGGCAGGGGCCTGTTACTTACTTCCAAACTCTGAAGTTATATTAAATCTATACTATGCAGGATACTATCAAATAGCCATGAAAAGCCTATCTATCAGTGACGTGCGGTGGAGGTTAGTTCGATGAGGCAGAAACCTCCCCTTTGCTTGATTAACAATCAGACGATTAACTAGCTTAGTAAGACTATTCGGTTGAATGATGGGCCAGTTTAAGTTTCCGCGGTGTTATTACTCAGTACATCGAACCTGAAATGCTCAACAGCAGATTTGCGCGTACTTGCTTCCAGGAAGCCGAAGCAATGTCATCAAAAAATATTAACACAGTTCGACTTATGCAGAGTTCAATGCTTAATCAATAGCCTATAAAATGTATTCTCCTTCAAATACACGCTTTTACACCCAAACAAAAAGCGGGCGTTTATTTTCAGTCTTCTTTCATAATGCGATTAACAAAATGTTTAAACGATATACAGAATTACCGAGAGCCAAGATGATTTTCCTAATTTATTATTCCGATTTCCATCCTTGCAGTCTCGAATTGCAGCGTATACGTGAATGAAGTCATTATCTCCTCTATCAGTATCAGGCTTCCTGTAGGTTTGGTCTTAATTGTTTTCATTGTCAATCAGGGATAGTACGTGGGAACAGGTCCACAAAATCCTGTGATAAAAGTTTGGGTCACTGCCTCACCTCACCGCACGTCTCTGGCTTCCTGTAAGCAAATACTCTCAAATCTGCAGTTTCGTGAGCATTTCAAGTTCGATGGAGCCTACTGAGTAATAACGCCGCGGAAAGTTAAACTGGCCCGTCATTCTGCTGAATAGTCTTACTAAACTAGTTAATTGTCGGATTGCGAATCAAGAAAACGGGGAGGTTTCTGCCTCACCAAACTAACCTCCGACCGCACGTCACTGCTATCTATGATGAACGATCAATATCAAACAAAGTGAATGAATATCTGGAGGTTCCGTATGTGGCTGTGGTTGTAGAATCCGAGTCCTTGGAGGTGAGGAGGTAAAATGGGAACCAGCAACATGAGGTGAAGTCTGGATTCAGCTGGAATTACTCTTCCTAACGGGCTTAAACCTTTGAAGGAACTGAGATATAAAAAAATAAAAGCAGTTAAATGGATCTTATCTACAAAAAATTGGGTGAGCGCAGAGGGTAAAGGACAAAACTTATTTTTATTATAAAATGTGAACCCCTGGAACTCCACCAGGGGCAGTATACTACGCTAGGGTTTATTTATCAGTGAGCACGATGCCACAGCCTGTGTCCCCCTCTGTTATTACTGGGTGATTATATGCTATGGGCGAGAGTCGCAGTCACATTACTCACTCCAGCCAATCATTTACAAGTGCGATTGAACCCTGTTTAATCAGACCTGGATGAATTTACGCAAGTGATTTGCATTCAAATGCTTTTCTGTGCTCGATTGATCTTGCCTGGCGCGATATAGCCAATCAAGAAGACCGTAAGTGAGGATAATATGTGTTTTGAGAGCGTTACATTGGATCCAATACACCAGACAAGCTTCGTAAACCATAGAGAAGTGTTTTAAGCCAAAATAATTGCATAATTAACCGGGTTTTTTAAGATGCTGTTCGAAGAAGGTTGGATGTCAGATGTCTGGCTCTGTCAGATGGTGGAAAAGCTGTGGCTGGCAGTGTTCTCTGGCAGAGAGTGTGCGCTTATACACTCTCCAAAATCAGGCACTGAAAAACTGGCCAAACCATTTGAGTTTAATTTCACCCTTTTTTGTGGCACAGGCGTTTGGCGCCAGCTTCTGTTGTTTGTCATTTTGACCTTCTTTTTTATTGCTTGGGCTTTGCCAGCAGCTTACGGCTGTTTACTGTCAGGCATCTGTCTTGGCTTTGCCCTGTGGTGTTTAAATGGGGCTTTGTGATTTATTTTTAAAAATCCTTCAGCTGTTAAATGTGTTTGGTTTACTGTGGGCTCCCGATTCTCATTAGTGACCAGCGTGTGTGTGACTCTACCCAGACTTCTGTATGGTTTTTTAATTTTTTTGGCGATTTTGGCATCTGTGATTAAATGTCTTAGCGTGTGGGTTCTTACACACTGGTGCATCTGCGTGAGTTCGCTCATCTACTGTATGTGCGAGTGTGTTGATGATCATCTGCATGTGTGTGTGTGCGTGTGCGTGTGTGTGTGTGTGTGTGTGTGTGAATATGTTCCCGCTCCTCTGAAAAGCTCACAGTCACAGCCGCTTTGCACAATAACACCTTTAACACAAAATATCTAACAATTAATAGGCTTAGAATATTAGAGGTGCCAGCAAATATTTAAGGTGCACAAAAGTGTGTAAACCAAGGAAGTGTGGACATCACAGTTTATTCAGAATTTTGGCTCCTGAAAGGTTTTGGTGCCTGTCGGACCGCAGGTAGCTTCATTGTGCTCGTACTGCAGGTGATACAGGACTGTGCTTCAAGTGTTTCGATCTGCTCTGTTATGTAGACGCTGAAAAGAGCCCATCAGACACTGGAACCTTCCAGGTTCTGTGGATAATCACAACACCAAAGGGCGACTGCTTCACCCCGCAGAGTTTAGCGCCTTGTTGGCCGCAACATCAGAGTCCTTTTTCCCTGCTGTCGGGTAAATGGTTAGAGTGAGAGGTTGACAGAGGTCAAAGTGTCGGACACCAGTGCATTTGGGGATGTTGGGAGTTTGAGTCCATCATTAATTCATGGCAGAGTCTGTGGGGCGCATATCGTGAGCCAGCGAGATCCTCTTTACCGCAGGGATTTTGTCTCAGGAAAGTTCAAACGCCTCTGTAGATGGGGTGGGTGAGGGGGGGTTAAGGTGGGCGAAGGTTCTGTTTAATAATTGATTATTCTGAATCTCTGAGTGGCCTGATTTCCATACGTGGCGCTCTGTGGTAAAGCTTGCTGTTCTAGCCGCTGGGCACTCGGCTTGTGTTACTCTCATCCTGTTTTGTGTTCGATAGAAATTCACCTGGAGATTTCCCCCAGGGCGGTTGTGTTCAGGGGCTAGTGTGTACGTTCATGAAGAGGCGGGTTTACCGTCTCCCAGCCCGACAGGCTCCCCCTCTTCCTCTCCATACCCGTCGGAGCACCACCGACGCCCTTCGTCTCTGCTCCTACCTTATTCCGCCGATCAGACTTAGAGATGTCAGTTCAGTTAATGCACGGTGCTGACCTCACGCTCGCTGTTTAGTATGACACCATAAAAATAAGCTTAGTTGCTCTGTACTGTGAGGATGCATTAATTTACATTAGTTAATGCAGTAATCAGCATTAACTCACAATTAAAAAAACAGTGAGTGTCTTGTAATGGTATTCATGTTAACTAAGGTATTCATTTACTGATTACTGTATTGAATAGTTTGAAGTGTTATTTCAGGGATGCTCAAGGGATCTTCTCAACTTCGCATTAACAGTGATGAAGAGCATGAATAAATGGTTAATTATAAGAGCACAATGCTTATTTAGCGCTTTGGTTTGTTCGTTAACTGTGAATTAACTGATAGTTAATAGTTACTACTGTGTTAACTAACATTGATTAATGTATCCTTATTTTAACGTTACCATGATCTTTAAGAATAGAGGACTAACGAAGCGATGCAAAATCTGCTGCCTGATGATGACCAGTGCCCTTGCGCTCTGATGGGCTCTGCCATTGGTTAGGGATGCAAGGGGGTGTGACAGATGAGGTGATGTCATCACGTAGCGCCCCTTGCTTCAGCCTGCTAATGCTGTGCGTGGAGGAGTCTGCCTCTGACTCCTGTCTGCTGGAGCTTGACTGTGACACAGGACATAGCAGCTGATGACCGTTCGTGTGCCTGTTTCACCTGTACCTTTACCAAGGATATCCTGGGGCAAGTGTTTTAAGTTGGCACTGCGACTGAATGAAACAAGGCTAGAGCCCCTTATCATGTCACCGTGTGCCCAGCCAAGTAGCCGTTACAAGTAATTTCAAAATCTGTCCTTTGTGACACGACAAGGGGGAGTGACCACAAGGAATAATGAAGGAACTGATTAACTGGTTGGCTGAAGTTGATCTGTCCCTCTTGCCTCTGGGCGGTGTGATGTCACAAAGATCCAAATTTTGAATTGGCTAGTAATGGTTAATTGGCTGTGCACCTGGTGACATGATTGGGGACCTTTATGGGCCTTGCTCACGGCACCAGTGGAAGAGTTACATCCAAATCATCTCTCCAGGTCAAGGCTGAATCCCAAATCCCACTTGGGGCTTAAGCCCGCAGCTCTACAGTCAGCAGTCATGTACCGAACTGCTAGGCCACTGTGCAGGCTTGACTGCTTGCCTCTCTCTGTGACTCTGTGCGTTCCGTCTCTCACAGGTCTGTCTGTGAGAGTGTCTGTGATTAATCTCTCCTACAGTACCCCGGCTTATGTAACTGACCCTGAGTGGTTTGGGGACATAATGAGGCAGAAGACAGTCCATCTCGAGGGCGTCTCTCCCGGCCTGTAGTCACCTGGATAGAGTAGCAATAGAGGGAGCGAATCTGGGATAAATCGATACCCCGCTGCCCACCGGAGATCTCAGTCTCACGGTGTTACAGACCTGTGTGAGGGCGTTTATGTCAGCACACCGCTTGTCTGAAAGTTTACTGTTGTGTTCCGCTGTGAATTGTCTTTTAGTACTTCAGCTATATGACATGCATTTCGCCGTACAAATAAAGCTTTTCCGGAATTTGAGAGGCGAGGGAGAGTTTCTCAGTATGGCCTGCAAGACTGTGAGTAAACACTGAACGCAGGAATACAATATATTGCCTATATAATAATACAATAAATAAAGTAGTATTTAGTTGTATCAATGTTGTTTTTCAGATATAGTCTTATAGTTGCTGCTTTCTTCAGTCATTACTGATTGATTTCTGCCATTACTATACATTTTTAGTTTTATGTAAAATGAAATATGTCCTGCCAATTAAGTGTTTGTTGTTTTTTGTATTAATTATTTGAAGACAGACCCAAAAATCAAAGACACGAAATGCATAGAGAAGGAAGGAAGAAGATAAATAAAGAGTTTGAACATGACAGAAAGAGAGAGAAAGATATCCCTAAAGGTGCCCTTAAGGCTTCAATATTATAGGTCACCCCATTATGGTTCACACCATTACAAGTCACCCTACACTGACGGCCATGCATACCGACAGTCAGCGGTATGTAGAGCACCTGGGGCCCTTCCTGAAGATGATGTCATTCCCTGTGGTTAATGCTATCCCCGCTGACCCAGTTCTCAGTCTCTGACTGTACTGCTCCATGTGTTTGACCTGCCAGCTCATACTGTAGTCCAGCTTTGAGATACGTTATAATGTATATTTCCTGTCCTAATATTTATTCTAAATTCATTGTGAACTCCTTTCCCCAACCTTTAGGCTCTTCTGAGGCGTATTAAGCCTGTATTTGTCCTGTATACCATGAGGAATATGGCAGGGATGTGATGTATAAATCCATATTCGCTATAGCTGGCACATTTGCTGTGACGTCAATAGAGAGTGTATTATACAGTAAGCTTAACATGAGAGAAGACCTGCCTGATCTCCGCTCCACATATGAATATGTGAGCCGTTCCCTTTAAGTCTTACTTGTTATAATTGCCGCGTGTCATCCTCCTGTTGTGCTTTGATGTTATTTGCTACTCAAGTTAATGAATTGTGATTAAATTTTAATCTGAAAATTTGACCTGGTTTAAGCCTCTGTACATTTTCCTTTTCAGTGATAAATGAATTCAAATAGGGTGTGTGCCTGAGTGCTTTCATTTTTCTGCTTGTGTGTGTGTGTGTGTGTGTGTGTATGGGGGTGAGCCCTGTACCCAAATGAACTCCACCTGACACCCTAAGAGCATTAACACCATTAAGAGCATAAGTTGATGGTCCTGCATCAAAAAGCTGGCCCAGCATTTCAGACAGAAAATGTTGGCTGAAGAGAGCTGACGTTCTCCGGTATGTTCCAACTCTTTTCTGTTCGTCATGAGGTTCACTGTTACCTGAGAGTCTGAAAAGGTGCAGCACGGTGAATTAAAGAGCTCATTGGGTTCATTTACCCAAAATGGAAATTCAGTAGAAATGCGAGTGCCAAATTATTAGGATCACTATGGTTTCTCTGTTAAGAGCCTCTTACACTCACAAATCCTCTGGGGAGAGTAATAGATTAGTTGGACTCAGGACCAAATCTACAAAAGGGATAATATTGCAGTGCATGAAATGAATTATTGGTTCAAAATTATGACGGGACAATGGTGCTGTTGACAGACCAGAATTGAACGTTTAGGTCAGATACAGCGTCAGCTTGTTTGGTGTTGAAATGGAGGCGCGTACACGGAGAGGCGGCTCTTAGCCACGGTGAAGTATGATGCTGGATCACTGATGCTGTAGAGCAGGTCCCATCTTCGTGGTTCTGTTGTGACGCCAGCAGTCCCATGAGTCGGTAGAACGGTGCCATACGGCTCCCTTGTAACATCTTTTCTTTCTCTGCGGAATGGCCAGAATTACGTTTTCATTTTATCAGCACTGGTCCTTCGAACTAGTACAAGGCCGAAATTTGGATTAAACTCCAAGTAAATCAATTACGTGTACAGAATGAAAAATCTGTTTCATGTTGGACTGACCATTGGACTGATTATAATTATGATTCAGCCTGTTCTCATGGAGCAGTTGCAACCCTCTTTTCAGGTTCACACTGTATTGTAAAATGTTGCTTAGCTCTGTCTTATGTTGGCTACTGCGTAGCCATAATTTGGTCCATAATTTTAGTCTGTGGATGAAACCTGTGAATCTGACTGGTTTTCACAGTGGTGAGTATATGTGCTCCTCGTCTGTTACGCTCTCCCTTACCGTTACGCCCCTCTCTCAGGTTCCGGGAGTAACGGGACGGGCCAATCGCGGGCGATGATCGCAGCGGCCGCCAGACGCAGAGACACCAGCCATAACGAGCTGTATTACGAGGAGGCAGATTATGAGCGACGAGTTCGCAAGCGCAGAGCCAGGTGAGGGAAGAGCATCGACTTGTACGCTGAGCTGTTGTCAATTTCAATCTATGGTCTTGGCATTATTTACCGTGAGGGACAGAAGAAAGAGTTATTTTCACTGAGGACACTGGCCACACTCCCCCCCCCTTATATTTATGTCTCGTTCAAATATTGTACAGAACTAGCTCGCCGCTCAAGTGAGGTGTGCTTTGATTCGGTTGGAGTGATTACTAACAGAGTGGTAGATCTCCAGGAACAGGGTTAGAAAGCCCTACTTTCGCTGTTGAATGAGGTGAGATTTGTTAGGTGTGGAGTGAAAACCTACAGGATGGTAGATCCCCAGCTGCTGGGTTGGTCGCGTTGGGTGAACGGCGTGAGTGTGCTGTTGCCCAGGCTGGTGGTGGCGGTGGAGGAGGCCTTTACTCACGTGAAACGGACGCAGGAGGAGGAGCTGAAGAAGACTCCGGCGGAAGTGATGGATCCGCGGGATGCTGCTCAGGCCATCTTCCCCTCCATCGCCAGAGCGCTGCAGAAGTACCTCCGCACCACTAGGCAGCAGCACTGCCACAGCATGGAGAGCATCCAGCACCACCTGGCCTTCTGCATCACCAACAACATGACCCCCAAGGTAAGCAGCCGCTAACTGGCTGCATCAGCAACATTTTCTCTCTGATATTTCTTCCAGGGCGGCGTCCTTTACAGAGAGATCTATAGACACCATGGACATTCCCTCTAATAAAGCACAGAGATCCAGATCTTTTCTACCGAGACACTGTCGTAGTAATGAAAAACTGAACCATCCTGAACTGATTTGCATCAGTAAACATCTAGGGTGCATAGCACTGTCTGTGCGTAAACACACTGGCTTTAATGTGTTATGTGCCTGTAATGTCTGCAGTATAGTTTGAGAGTGTGTGTTCCTTTTGTGTCTGTGTGTCCCAGGCTTTCCTGGAGAGCTACCTGACCCCAGGGCCCACGCTGCAGTACAGTCAGGACCGCTGGCTGGCCAGGCACTGGACCCTGGTCAGCGAGGCGTCGGTCACCAGCGGCCTGCGAGAGGGAGCCACATTCCTCCTCAGGTGTCTAGACTTCAGCCTGGTGGTGACGGCCAAACGCATCCCCTACATACAGCTCGCCGAGGAGTTCATCGACCCTAAATCGCACAAGTTCGTCCTGCGACTGCAGTCCGAGACGTCTGTCTGAGAGACGATTCGCGTTTCATTCCCTCAACGTTTTTCTACTCTTTCGGAATATTATTTTATTCGAGTGAGGTTTAGATGAAGAGGAAAAGGCTGTGGACTTCATTCGGTTAAAACTGTATCAGGAGGAGAGAGGAGGACACGTGTGTGAGTGTGTCGAACAAGGAAATGGTCTTGCCCAGTTTGTGTGTGAGTGTGTGTGTTTGTGTGTGTAGCACCTGCTAATCCCTGCATCTACTGGCCTGTATGATACTAACCTGGCTGTAGCGTGCGGCACAGGGGTTTGCATGGATGCCTGATGTCCACAGACATAAATATGACTGCGAAAGATCTGGAGAGCAGACAGGCTCCATTAAATGAGAGTTTATTATTACCATTATTATTATTATTATTATTATTATTATTATTATTAGATTTTATACAGTGTGTCCTGAGGTTTGGAAGAAGCTCTGGAATATTCCCTGCCCTTCAAACCTGCATACAAAAATGATCCAGTTCCCTGTGCTGTTGTCATGACGAGAGTGTGGTTCTCCGAAGAGTTGTTATGGCAACTGGTTCCGATAGGGGCGGGCATCAGGTCCGTTTGACTGAACTGACGATTTCTGCGACTGCCTTCACTTAAATAGCTGTTGAGGAGAATTTTTTTTTTCACAGACAAAAGGTGGCATTTTTACCTTGAGTGAACTTAAGGTATGTATATGTGTTTGTATATTTGCATATACGTATATTTATACATAAAGGTATTGTACTTTTGTACATGATTTGCGTGTATATAGAAATGTAAATAATCTTTTCCCTTTAATACTTTCACATTTTCTACATTGTCTATGTATGCGAAGAGAAATTTTTTGACCGTATTAGCTGGACACTGAGGAGTGTAACTTGAACACTCCTTGATTCGCATCATGTGCTGTTACCCATGAAATGACTGATGGAGACGCATAATTGTCATACAGTGTTAGGAGACACTGCAGTGAAAATGTCCCATCTCTCCCAGAACTTTCTGAAGCTTCCGGACACCCGGAAATGGTCCGAAATGTTTCACAAATCCGCATTCTGTACCAGAGTCAGTATTTGAATTCTCCTGTGGCCGATTCATAATCAGAAGACAGGTGCACACTTGGAAACCACCGAAGAATTCGACCCCTCCGGCCACTTTTTTCCAACTTCGGGTTTCTATATTTTATAGGGTTGTACTTTAATTCCATCTATGTGCCAGAATCAGTTTTTCAGAGGGTGGGATGTCATTCATGAGGGGAACACTGTGTGTTAGCCGCTAGTGCTAATGCACCTGACTTTCCCTTTTTCAGTCTGGCTAGAGAGGTTCAGCCATGACTGATGTCTGGGGAAATTAGCGTTTCGTCCTGATGCCGTTGTACTGTAAGTGTAAAAGTTTACGGCACGGACTCCACAATTCCTGTCTCCAAGGGCTGTTTATAAGTGGGATTCGTGAATAGAGTGATGCACCACAGACTGCCGATAAGGTGTTCGGTGAGGATTTGTGCTCGGAACGGATTTTACTTGTATTATTTATGCAAACGAGTGTGTATACTGTGGTGAGGTGTTATTTCTTCTTGTGTCTCCACTGTGGGCTTCACCGATTTGAGTCATGTGACCGTACTGCTGTGATCCTGTATCCTCGCTGGGTTATGTAGGAATTCTTACAAGATTGACTCATGGACGTTCTGTTTCTAAGTGTGGAAATACTTTTTCAACAGCTGGTCTCCCTGATTATGGGCTGGGCTTCCATGATTTGCTCTTTGTCACTGTCCTGTCTGAACCAATGAGAAAACACTCATTCTGCAGTCCGCCGTTAGCGCGGAGGCACGTGCGATTACTGTGCCACTCTTCGGGGTTTAACGGGCACTGCCAAAAAACAAGAAACGCAACGCTTGACAGAAACTGTAAATCCATCAGTATTACATTTACATCTAGTTACCTCTGCTGAGGTTCGACAACACAGCTGAGTTTGGGCATCAAACACGATGCAGTCATTGCTGACTAAAATTGATTTTTTGAAGAACTGTGGCTTTATGCTGCTGGGAAAATACTGGGGAAAAACTTCCACTTTTTTTTTTTTACTTCACCTTTTTCTCTGGAGTGTTGGAGACAAAGTCTTCTCTAATTTTTCCAGAGTCACTCAAACTGATTGCTTTTAGTACATTATTGTGTTTTTGCCAGTTTCTGACTCATAATTTATTTGTATTCATTGTCTTCCAGAAAGAAGGGGTTAAAGAAATATTAGCCTGTGGTGATCACTTCTGAATTGTAGTGCTCATCATTTCAGCATCGAGTCTTTACATGTTCATGTATTAAAATCAGTCTGGAGGAGGGGAGCAGTATTTGTTGTGATGCACTGCTGTGGTCACGCTGTAGATGTTGCATCACGGTTGTTTAGCTTTTATAACTGTGTAGGCTAACCTGGTGTAAATCCTGCCAGAATCCGTGTGATTTTAAGGCTGATGACGAACAGTGGTTATCATCTGAAGACTGTGCTAAGTCCTCTCACCTTTACTGCACACTAACTGGGAAAAGCCAAATTTGCAGCGTAAGGAATATGCCTGTAGCATGCATTACGTATTTGCAAAAGTATTTTGACACCTGTTGGTCTGGGGAGGGTTTCCATGGTTTGAAACTCTTACTAGTCTCACCGAAGGCCAATCTTATTGCGACTGCATAGCGTAGCATTTCCTTGATTCTGTGCTTCTCATTGTCTGGGAGAGTCCATGTTTGCCCAGAAATGATTTGCCAAGAATAGTGAAGACATTTTTAAAAAGGATCTCCTTTATTACAATACAAGAAACGTGAGGCCAGTTAATACCATCCAGTGCAGTGACGCAGGACGGACAATGGCGCATAGCGCCATCTAGCGCTTATATGGCGTTACGTACTTGAGTTTCTTCTCTTGTTTGGTTATCTGACGTAATCCTGCGCTGGCAGTTCATGAAAAAAAGCATCGGCTGTTATCATGGGGGGAAATGTAGATTCCCCTTAATTATATTGTGTTAAAAAGCAGCCCTTCAATTTTTAAATTTGTATTGGTTCCAAGAGTGAGAAAAATTCCTATTTGTATAGGAAAATTTATACCATCTTCAAGTGTTCCAACATTTTTATAATTCTTAGACAACATAACAGTTTTCTTGTTGCAATTTAAATTTTTACAGAAGGTGGTTGCTGGTATGTAACTCTCACTCAGTGTGAATACGTGCCTCTGATTCCGCACACAGCAACCATTCCTTGAATATTTTTCCCTCCATTCTGTCGTCCACTGTACTATCTGTCCCCTGTTCCTTTTTTACCTGGCATTGAGTTGCATCAAATGTTTCTAACCATAAAAGAAACTCCTGTACAAAATAAACTTTTGTACAAAGCTTTGTATCTGGGTTTCAGGAAAGAGTGTCTTTTCACTGTGTATTGTGGGAAATGTATTGTGGGAAATGCCCCTCTTTCCTCCTCACCCGTCTCTGCCTGCTTTATCCCGAGAGAAGATGGTTGGTCCTCCATCCTTCCCTCCCTTCATTGTCCTGAGAATGGATGAGACGAGTGACGCGGCTTCAGAGCGGCTCTCCGTCGCTGGAAATCGGAGAACGCGTGGATGTGGATTTCTGGATGACATCATACTAACACCCACAGACTTGCAATCCTATCCAACAGATTCTGATATGAACCAAACTTCAAAGAAAGACAACAAGTAATTATGAAAAATATGAATTTATGCGGGATATTCGGTCCATGTGAAGGTCCATGATTGGCTATGTGAAATCGTAGCCTATGTGGGAGCATGATGGGTCTAACTGCTCTATCTTACTCCACAAAACCGGTTGACAGGACATCACTATGGAACTGCCTTTCAGGGACCTTATTTTGAAAACCCTGCTTGGATATCATGGTAGAATATGGCATAAGCTCAAAAAAAGAAAATGGATTATGTGGTGAGAAATCCTTTATTTCAATAATGCCACAGGTAAGCTGAACTATGTGCAGTTTTTAGGCTGCTTACCAAAGCTGGATCAACTTGGAATTTTACTTATGAGCACAATCCTGTTAATTTTGTGTGTTTTAGTGTCAAGTTTATTACAATCCAAAATCCGTAAGAATATTGGTGTGCGCATTTTTTATGCACCTACACGCCATTTATAAATGAGGTCCCTGGCCCTTTGCCAACAGAAAGCACTGTTTTCCGTATAATCACTTCCCAGGGAGTCATTTCAGCTTCACATGTGGGTGATGGGGTGTTTTGTGCATGGGTTAATGGTCAATTTGTGTAATAGCTGTCTGCTAAAATACAGAAGAGAGACACACAAAGTGTGGTATTCCATGCCATCGATGTCATTTAGTTCTTCAGTAAACTGAGCATTAGGAGAATTTTAGTGGCAGGAAGGTAGCATGCATTATTGTGCTGGATAGTCTGTCTACGGCACTTATGTTGTGGACGGTGCCCGTCTGAGGAGAGGTAAATTCTCTCTCTCTCTCTCTCTCTCTCTCTCTCTCTCTCTCTCTCCCTCTCTCTCTCTGACGCATTGGTGAAATGAGAGGGTGGGGTATAGTTGTGTGAGTGCATGTCGGAGGTAACAGAACATTAAGGCGTGTCTGGTTAATTAGCAGTTAATTTCACCATCATCAATCACACCTGACATGAGGCATTGCTCCTGTGACAGTGATGCATGTATTTCTATCCCCTGACATCTGTGCTAACAGTGTGCACTTGACATAACGTGCCACATGTCAAATCCCAGGCTTGTGATTGGTTGAAAGATGCAGAGGGGTCTGAACTCAGTAGAGGCAGTCCTGGAACTCTGTCAAACCTGAATTACGGAACCAAATGTAGCTTTGTTTCTTTTTTTTTTAAAATGTTATTCTAACTCAAAGAATTCAAATCTTAACCTCCATGGACTTTTTTTCACAAGTGATCCACAAAGCATTGGCAATGCGGTGAGTCAGGGGTAAGATGTAGTACAATAATTTCATCTGTTTGATATACTGCATATTTTCTTGAATTTCCGACTTCCCACTTCAAATGGAATGCGCCTTAAATCCTCAAAGTCGGAACAAAAACCTGGAGAGGATATTTGTTTATTGGATCTGGGTTTTCCACCGCCGGTTCCATCCCAGGAACTGTGAAGAATTGAGGCTTAAATCTCCCCCTTTTGGACACTGACTATTTAAGTATTAGCTTCGTATATGGCTGCGGTGATGTAGTCAGATATATGTCATGAATATACATGCACATTTTTTGTGCATAATTAGGCCCAGGGCTGCTGCATTATTAATGTGTTTTTTTAAATAATTCAGCAGTAAGAGCAAAATGTAAATGGGGTTCTGACCCAGCTAATGAGCTACTGCTAGCACGCGTACACACACACACTCACATGCACACACGGAGAAGCATACGCATACATATACGCACACACACACACTAACTGCCCTGGCGGCAATTTCCCCTCACCTGTAGATCACACAGGGATTGAGCCAGTAACCCCATGGATGAACTGCTTGGCCGGTAGTCAGAAGGTTTTGGTGTCTAGAGCCCCGTTTTAGCTACAATAAGAATGATTAAGCTCCTCAACCCTTGACAGCTCCAGGTGGGATTGGACCTTCCTCATCTAATCAACTGAAAGTTGCTTTCGATGAAAGGCGTGTGCTAAGTACCTGTAATGTTATAAACTGACATACTGCATCGTACACAGTACACAGGTCCGCAGGACCGTGTAGCTCCAGGGAATGTTCCGGTACTAGGAGGGAACATGCAGCCTGTGTTCGTCTCTGTACACTAACATCCCATCTTAACCATCTACCACATCCTATATGAATCAGACAGCTGAGACTGTTGGTAATTTAGTTTTATTTAAATCAAACCTATTTCCTGCACTAGTTACATTCAACTTTGTAATGTTTTGATCCAATATGAATTATCATGGTTTTAAAATAGTGTAAAGACCATTACAGCTGAATAGAACCATAATGGCATTACCTTATACAGTATACATCAAAGGATTTAGAACGAAAGAGTTTTGATTCTGAGATTTTCAACCGACTGAGAAAACGACCAGCTGTTACTTCAGTCTTTAGGGATTTCCTGACCTCTGTTTCCTCTTCAGACTGCTGTGACAGTGGTTTTTTTTTTTCTCCAATTTCACAAAGATTTTTTCCACGAAAGAACCGTAATTTCCAACACTTTTGTAGGTGTGTTGTGCAGGATTGAGGTTCGAGCCCCATTGTTTGAAAAACTAAAAAAAAAGAGCCGCTCTTTCGCACATCATTAGAGCTCATAAGGCCCTGTGCTTTGCTGCAGCAGTGGAGAACAGCAGTGGGGTGAAGCTTCCTTCAGCTGAAGTCGGCCAAAGGGAGATGCTGACACAGATCTGTTTTCATTACTGCCCTGAATCCTTCGCTGTGATTGGCTAATTTATCCATGAATACATTTGCTTTTTTAAACTTCTTCAGCAGAAAAGGCGTGGATGCAACTGAAAATTGTTTGGAAAAAATTAAAAAATGTCGGTGAGCATCAGTGAGAACCAGTGTCTACAATGAGTAATATATTTATTCTTTTTCTAAAGTCCGCTCTGCTTCCTGATAATAATTATTACTTAGCCTGACCCTTGATTCTCTTGTATAAAGCTGTATTAATTGTGCAGCAGAGAGAGGCAGATGCTTAAGAGCAAAGTCTTTCATTTTCTCCCAGATTAAGTGGTTGAGGCAGAAGCCTTATGTGCGTTTTATTTTTTCACAAGATGATGGTTCAATCCTCACTCATTTTTATAGAAGTGTTAAAGTACTGGGAATTATCAGTGAACCACAGCAACACCCATATCAATACAAAATACCATAAGATGAGAGAGTATATATTCAGGCTTTGCTGAGTTGGGTCCTGGAGGTGTTACAATACTTGCTCAGACATCAGACCCTGTGCTCAGGGTTTTACATTCATTCACAAGCAGGGTCCATGGAAATTTGGGCTTATATTATAAAGCATCCAAAAATTTTAGAATCATTAATTGCCTAGAGCAGTGTTTCCCAAACCTCTCCTGGCGTACCCCAAACCTCTACTGTGTACCCCAAACCTCTCCTGATGTACCTCAAACCTCTTTTGTGTACCCCAAACGTCTCCTGGCGTACCCCAAACCTCTCCTGTGTACCCCAAACCTCTCCTGGCATACCCCAAACCTCTCCTGGCGTACCACAAACCTCTCCTGTGTACCCCAAACCTCTCCTGTGTACCTCAAACCTCTCCTGGCGTACCCCAAACCTCTCCTGTGTACCCCAAACCTCTCCTGGCATACCCCATACCTCTCCTGTGTACCCCAAACCTCTCCTGGCATACCCCAAACCTCTCCTGGCGTACCACAAACCTCTCCTGTGTACCCCATACCTCACCTGGCGTACCCCAAACCTCTCCTGGCGTTTACCCAAACCTCTCCTGTGTACCCCAAACCTCTCCTGGCGCACCCAAACCTCTCCTGTGTACCCCAAACCTCTCCTGGCGCACCCCAAACCTCTCCTGTGTACCCCAAACCTCTCCTGTGTACCCCAAACCTCTCCTGTGTACCCCAAACCTCTCCTGGCGTACCCCATACCTCTTCTGTCGTACCCCAACCCTCTCTTCGCGTACCCCAAAGCTCTCCTGTGTACCCCAAACCTGTCCTGTGTACCACAAACCTCTCTTCTGTACCCCAAACCGCTTTTGACGTACCCCAAACCTCTCCTGTGTACCCCAAACCTCTCCTGGTGTTCCCCAAACCTCTCCTGGCATACCCCAAACCTCTCCAGTGTACCCCAAACGTCTCCTGGCATACCCCAAACTTCTTCTGTGTTCCCCAAACCTCTCCTGGTGTACCCCAAACCTCTTCTGTGTCCCCCAAACGTCTCCTGGCGTACCCCAAACTTCTTCTGTGTACCCCAAACCTCTCCTGTGTACCCCAAACCTCTCCTGTGCACCCCAAACCTCTCCTGTGTACCCCAAACCTCTCCTGGCGTACCCTAAACCTCTCCTGTGTACCCCAAACCTCTTTTGGCGTACCCCAAACCTTTACTGTGTACCCCAAACCTCTCCTGATGTACCCCAAACCCCTTTTGTGTACCCCAAACGTCTCCTGGCATATCCCAAACCTCTCCTGTGTACCCCAAACCCCTCCTGGCGTACCACAAACCTCTCTTCTGTACCCCAAACCGCTTTTGACGTACCCCAAACCTCTCCTGTGTACCCCAAACCTCTCCTGGCATACCCCATACCTCTCCTGGCGTACCCCAAACCTCTCCTGGCGTTTACCCAAACCTCTCTTGTGCACCCCAAACCTCTCCTGGCGCACCCCAAACCTCTCCTGCCGTACCCCAAAACTCTCCTGTGTACCCCAAACCTGTCCTGTGTACCCCAAACCTCTCCTGGTGTACCCCAAACCTCTCCTGGCGTTTACCCAAACCTCTCCTGTGTACCCCAAACCTCTCCTGGCGCACCCCAAACCTCTCCTGCCGTACCGCAAAACTCTCCTGTGTACCCCAAACCTGTCCTGTGTACCACAAACCTCTCTTCTGTACCCCAAACCGCTTTTGACGTACCCCAAACCTCTCCTGGCGCACCCCAAACCTCTCCTGCCGTACCCCAAAACTCTCCTGGCGCACCCCAAACCTCTCCTGCCGTACCCCAAAACTCTCCTGTGTACCCCAAACCTGTCCTGTGTACCCCAAACCTCTCCTAGTGTACCCCAAACCTCTCCTGGCGTCCCCCAAACCTCTCCTGGCATTCCCCAAACCTCTCCTGGCGTTTACCCAAACCTCTCCTGTGTACCCCAAACCTCTCCTGGCGCACCCCAAAACTCTCCTGTGTACCCCAAACCTCTCCTGTGTACCCCAAACCTCTCCTGGTGTACCCCAAACCTCTCCTGGCGTCCCCCAAACCTCTCCTGGCGTTCCCCAAACCTCTCCTGGCGTACCCCAAACCTCTCCTGTGTACCCCAAACATCTCCTGGCATGCCCCAACCCTCTTCTGTGTACCCCAAACCTCTCCTGACGTACCCCAAACCTCTCCTGTGTACCCCAAACCTCTCCTGGCGTACCCCAAACCTCTCCTGGCGTACCACAAACCTCTCCTGGCGTACCCCAAACCTCTCCTGACGTACCCCAAACCTCTCCTGTGCACCCCAAACCTCTCCTGTGTACCCCAAACCTCTCCTGGCGTACCCTAAACCTCTCCTGTGTACCCCAAATCTCTTTTGGCGTACCCCAAACCTCTCCTGGCATACCACAAACCTCTCCTGTGTACCCCAAACCTCTCCTGGTGTACCCCAAACCTCTCCTGTGTACCCCAAACGTCTCCTGGCATGCCCCAAACCTCTCCTGTGTACCCTAAACCTCTCCTGGCGTACCCCAAACCTCTCCTGTGTACCCCAAACCTCTCCTGGTGTACCCCAAACCTCTCCTGTGTACCCCAAACGTCTCCTGGCATGCCTCAAACCTCTCCTGTGTACCCCAAACCTCAACCGGCGTACCCCAAACCTCTCCTGTGTACCACAAACCTCTCCTAGCGTACCACAAACCTCTCCTGTGTACCCCAAACCTCTCCTGCGTACCCCAAACCTCTCCTGGTGTACCCCAAACCTCTCCTGGCGTACCCCAAACCTCTCCGGTGTACCCCAAACCTCAACCGGCGTACCCCAAACCTCTCCTGGCGTACCTTAAACCTCTTCTGTGTACCCCAAACCTCTCCTGGCGTACCCCAAACCTCTCCTGGCGTACCCCAAACCTCTCCTGTGTACCCCAAACCTCTCCTGGCGTACCTTAAACCTCTTCTGTGTACCCCAAACCTCTCCTGGCTTTCCCCAAACCTCTCCTGGCGTACCCCAAACCTCTCCTGTGTACCCCAAACCTCTCCTGGCGTACCCCAAACCTCTCCTGGCGTACCACAAACCTCTCCTGTGTACCCCAAACCTCTCCTGGCGTACCCCAAACCTCTCCTGGCTTTCCCCAAACCTCTCCTGGCGTACCCCAAACCTCTCCTGTGTACCCCAAACCTCTCCTGGCGTACCACAAACCTCTCCTGTGTACCCAAAACCTCTCCTAGCGTACCCCAAACCTCTCTTGGCATACCACAAACCTCTCCTGTGTACCCCAAACCTCTCCTGATGTACCTCAAACCTCTCCTGTGTACCCCAAACCTCTCCTGTGTACCCCAAACCTCTCCTGACATACCCCATACCTCTCCTGGCGTTTCCTCAAACCTCTCCTGGTGTACCCCAAACCTCTCCTGGCATACCCCAAACCTCTCCTGGCATTCCCCAAACCTCTCTTGTGTACCCCAAACCTCTCCTGGCGTACCCTAAACCTCTCCTGTGTACCCCAAATCTCTTTTGGCGTACCCCAAACCTCTCCTGGCATACCACAAACCTCTCCTGTGTACCCCAAACCTCTCCTGTGTACCCCAAACGTCTCCTGGCATGCCCCAAACCTCTCCTGTGTACCCCAAACCTCTCCTGGTGTACCTCAAACCTCTCCTGTGTACCCCAAACATCTCCTGGCATGCCCCAAACCTCTCCTGTGTACCCCAAACCTCAACCGGCGTACCCCAAACCTCTCCTGTGTACCACAAACCTCTCCTGGCGTACCACAAACCTCTCCTGTGTACCCCAAACCTCTCCTGCGTACCCCAAACCTCTCCTGGTGTACCCCAAACCTCTCCTGGCGTACCCCAAACCTCTCCGGTGTACCCCAAACCTCAACCGGCGTACCCCAAACCTCTCCTGGCGTACCCCAAACCTCTTCTGTGTACCCCAAACCTCTCCTGGCGTACCTCAAACCTCTCATGGTGTAGCCCAAACCTCTCCTGGCTTTCCCCAAACCTCTCCTGGCGTACCCCAAACCTCTCCTGTGTACCCCAAACCTCTCCTGGCGTACCCCAAACTTCTCCTGGCGTACCACAAACCTCTCCTGTGTACCCCAAACCTCTCCTGGCGTACCCCAAACCTCTCCTGGCTTTCCCCAAACCTCTCCTGGCGTACCCCAAACCTCTCCTGTGTACCCCAAACCTCTCCTGGCGTACCCCAAACCTCTCCTGGCGTACCACAAACCTCTCCTGACATACCCCAAACCTCTCCTGGCGTACCCCAAACCTCTCTTGGCATACCACAAACCTCACCTGTGTACCCCAAACCTCTCCTGATGTACCTCAAACCTCTCCTGTGTACCCCAAACCTCTCCTGGCGTACCCCAAACCTCTCCTGGCGTACCACAAACCTCTCCTGTGTACCCCAAACCTCTCCTGGCGTACCCCAAACCTCTCTTGGCATACCACAAACCTCTCCTGTTTACCCCAAACCTCTCCTGATGTACCTCAAACCTCTCCTGTGTACCCCAAACCTCTCCTGTGTACCCCAAACCTCTCCTGACATACCCCATACCTCTCCTGGCATACCCCAAACCTCTCCTGGCATACCCCAAACCTCTCCTGTGTACCCTAAACCTCTCCTGGCATTTTCCAAACCTACGCCAGGAAAGGTCTGGGGTACGCCAGGAGAGTTTGGGGGTACGCCAGGAGAGGTTTTTGGAAACACCGCTGTAGACTATAATAAGTCTCACTTTTAAAAGCAATGAAAAAGAAGGCTGTTATTGCCATGGGAGATATCTCACAGGAGAAAGTATGCCCAAAACTACGATGTATGCCTGAAACTACTGCATCTACAACTGCTGGTTATTTCCATCAATTTTGTGCTTTTTGCGCGTATTCAAATCAGGCTCTATTTTATTTCAGCTTCCTGCACTTTCTAATTCATATCTATGAAGCAAAATTATAGTTGAAGACAGGAATGAACAAAATTTGCTGAGTATATAAAAATCATATTGTTCCTGTGAGGTTGAGTCCTACAGTGAGTGTAGGTTCCAGTGCTCATTCCAAGTTTTATGCGTCGGTGGAAGGAACCTGAAAAGATGGCCTATCAGTTCTCACTTTTTCATCTCCTAATTTGGAATTCCTAAAGATATTATATAACAGGTTTGAATCACCAATTTAGCTTAGTTTCATTTTTAGACTGGAGGATACATCTCTATATGCTTGTCACATGCCCAGTCAAAAGCAGAGTTCACATTAACCTCTTTGTGCAGAAAACTAATATCGCCAGATTTTCCAGATGTGCATGAGCCGACTTTATAAGTCAGTATTAGTGTCACAGAGACTGTGGAAAATCACTCCAGTGAAGCAAGACGTTTAGAAATTTAATTACATAATTATTTAGCAATTAAATTTTGGAATTTATGGATGCCGACGTCTAAATCTGCGCAGAGGGGTTAATAACTGAGGGTGAGCTCTTTTACGAGTACTGCTTTAATTAATTAAACTACGCAGACACTATACTACAAGTTGCTAAGGAGTCATAGTGGGAAAACTGTGCCAAAAGCAACTGTTGCCTTGCGGGGCGATGCTATGGTGCAGATGTCTCCAAATCTCAGAGCTTGAGGGCCGAAGACTGCTGTTTCTATCCTCACTTTTCCGGGGTGTCAGGTGTGATGACTGTTCGCCCAATCAGTGGCAACGATTGTTCACTTAATTGGCTGGGAGGAGGGAAAGCCAGGGATAGATTTGGATTTAAGGGCCAGATATGGGCAGCCCTGCTTTACTGCGAGGCACAGGCCAAACTCCAGGCCTCGGGTGCACTTAGGGGGCAAGAGTTTCTATACAGAGGGAGAGGGGCGGGGCAGATGGGGATTAACTGCTTCAGCTGAAAGTCCCGCCCTTGGAGGCACAGTTTATAGATTACCAACAACGTCATCCTCATCATCCTCATCATTGTCAAAATCGCCAATATCGTCATCCTCGTCATCATCGTCATCAGGAGGGACTGTGATGTCATCGTCGTCGTCTTCCGTGTTGACCTTCCCGGAGAGCACATCCTCGATCCAGTCCTCCAGCTCCTCCGCGCTCGGGAGATCTTCGTCATCCGGCATGTGCAGCCACACGCTGTCCGCCTGAGGGTCACAGGGAGGTCATACTGGGGTTAAAGGTCGCAAAAGGCAAAATCACATGAGTAATCTGACTTTTTACTCTTTCTGTGGTACTTTGCATTATTTTTGCATCAGTGAAGCCTTGCGAACCTCGTTCAACACAATTATTTATTGCCGTGCGGCCCTGTAAAGGTACTGCACAGGATCTGCTGTGAATCCAAAACCAAGGAATTGTGCATCTCAACATACTGCCTTAACCCCATAAAACCGATGAACCGGCACTTGGGTCCATCAAATGCAGCTGCCGTATTCAAGCCTGTGGAACTTCAGGCCTATTTTACATTCTAGAGGAGATGCTCAGGTTTTAACGATCCCGAAGTACGTCCTGAGGAATTACAGGGAAATGTGTATAAAATTGTAACTAATCATTGAAAATTGAGCACAGCGGTAGTTCAGGCAGGCCGCGGAGTCACGCCCAACTTGCAAGCCTGCCTTCATGAGTGATGGTACTGATCGCAAGCCACACCCACATTAGCTGACAGCTCAGCTGATATCGTTCAGGGACCTCAATTGGTAAATCTTAAACATGGTGCCCTATTTAAAGATGCTTTGCCTGCCGACTATTGTCGCGTCTCTGCTCATTTCACAACCCACCTCCATCCCCAGCCCCTCCTATACATGTTTATCTGACTCATCCAATGACGGCACAGTCACTGATGTTTGTTCTGTACCCCTGGTGATTTGCTGCTGTTCTCTCCACCAATGGCATCACACATATGCATGGAAGGGCAGATTTTGGCTCTCCCTGCCTACTGGCTTTTCGGGCATGCGCGTGGTAGGGCAGGGAGACCCCAATACAGACCCATGCCACCAAACTCTAAATATTGAAAACCAATTTGCGGACAAAGTGGACTAGGCTGAATTATAATTTTGAATTTGATGTCATACTGCGGCCATTAAAAAAGTGTCCCAGGTTTGAATATTTCTCTCTGTATAAGTGTGATGTCGCTTCACTGAAGCGCTGCAACCAGCAGATACAGAATGCGTGTGTGACATTGTCCTACAATATGGAAAAAAAAATGCTTTCTTTGACTATGAACCTATTTAACCCTTTCAGCGCCGTGTTGCCCAATGATGAAAGATATCAAAGTCAGATGCTGTTGAAAACCGCAGTGGAGCTGTTTTAAACAAGTTGCCACATGACTGGTTTTCAACAGCTCAGGATAACTACATTTTTAATTCCTAGGAAATGTATTCGGTGCTCAAAGGGTTAAGGACAAACTTCAGTGCGTAGTTTAAAGTTTAAGGAGTTAACCAAATCAACCTCTGCATTGAGCCCCTGGATTTATAATAGATTACATCCCACTTCCCACCTCCAGGCTGCTCAACCATTAAACACTGAAACTTATTTTGTGATCTGATGTAAAGGCAAGTTTGAAGTGGGAACATCACTTACGTCCGTCACATTCACCACACCAATCTGCGGCTTGTAGAGGTCCACCTTAAACATCTTTTCCCAGTATGTGATCAGCTGTGTGACAGAGCCGTACATGATGGAGTCACATGACAATTAGGACATTTCATTACTCTCTGTGAATTATGAGCATGCATAGGTTATTACGTAAATACTTTAAGTAATGTGCAGTACTCTACACATCTTCCGTATTATATCGAGGGCAGATATAATATCTGTTTATTGCAGTCAGCCCTCAATATACACATTTAACATGTCTCAAATAGTGAAATAGTCTTAAAAAGGCTGCAATTCCCATCTTGTGGTCATCATGAAGGAAGGGCAGGGCAAATGTGTATTTTTAGGAATTAGATGAAAGCAACACAACTCCAAGTCTGCATCTCTCGCTACCTCTCCATCCAATTAAACTGAATATGGCTGATTAGCATGTCTTATGAGTAAACATCTTCTAGCAAAGTTTGGGAGAAAAAAGTGGTGTTATAAAAATAATGATGGTAAAGTTGAATAATGTAAATAAAAGTGTGTGTGTGTGTGTGTTTGTGTGTGTGTGAGCAAGAGAGTGTCTCACTAGTGGGAAGTTGTCTGGGTCAATCCACACGATGCTGAGGTCTGGGTTATGGGTGTTGTCTCTCGCCACCTCCTTCAGGATCTCAAGGAACTCAAATCCATCTGGAACATCACATTTACCATTTCTGAAGCAAATCTCCTCAGTGCTGTATGGAACGCACGGGGCCTCAGCACACGGAGACAGTGTTTGGGATGAAATCAGCTCCGGCGCAGTAGAGAACAGAACCCCAGTCAAACAGGATGTACCCATCTAGAACACGCCCACACAAACTGTTTTATGGAATGGGCCAGCAGGGTATCTTAGCTTGACTGGCAACTGCCGGGATTCTGGCCGCATCTTCTGGAGAGATGAGGTTGTGCACAGCCACCCAACCCCATTTCTCTCTCTCTCTCTCTCTTTCTCTCTCTCTGCTTAATTCCTCCTATTCTCTCTGATAAAAAATAACGTTCTCAATGGACTTCTCCTAGTTAGATAATGATTTAAAAAGCTGAAACATGGCCAGTGTACGTCAGTGTATGAGTACAGCCCCAGCAAATGACTGGATTTAGACTCAGAGATGAATGTCTGTATTCCTGTGGAATAGTAGCTAAGGTTGCTGGTTCAAGTCCTAGTGTAGCTGGAGTTGCATCAGCAAATCTGTCGGGCCCCTGAATAAGACCCCTTAACCCCATGTCGCTCCAGAGGGGATAGGCCCCTGCTTACTGTATTGAGTACAAGAGATGGTGGTTTTGAAGTGAATAAATGACTCACCAGGATCTTCCTCCTCGGCAAAGGCCACGATGTGGATTCCCTCCATGTCGTCTTCCTGTAAGAGGAAGAGGCCGTTAGCGTCTGGGATCAGTTCAAGTACAGGCGCTTTGAGCTGCATTTCCATACACCTTTTCCCGTTCCGCTAATATAAAACCTCAGACAACTCAACTGCTTATTACACATCATCAACTGGAAGGTTCTATTCAGCCACCAACATCAAACTCTTTGATAGGAGGACACCAACCTCACCTGATCTGACGGCTGTACTAATCAAAATATGTCTTATTTTGTCCATCAGTCAATATTTTATTGTAATTAGGATGGGGAAGTTGTGTGCACCTCTGTGTGTGTGTGTGTGTGTGTACGAGGGAGTGTGTGTCAGTACGTGTGTGTCTTAACATTTGAAATTGATCTTGAAATGAAAAAAAGCAAAGAATTTATAGAATAAGAGTTAGGTTACCCAGGTTTCAAACATGTCTTCCGCTCGCAGTTTTCGCAGCGTTGGCCTGGAATTTAAAGCGCACAACCAGAGTCTGATTCACAACAACAATCAAGTGTACGGTGTCCACA